>UESW01004042.1:185545-219889 GCA_900491605.1 Calamus simplicifolius
AATTCTTAGCGCATATGCAAAGCGAACTTGCATTGGAAAGGACCAAGTATTAATAGCAAAATAAATGCCCTAAGAGAAAATGAGACTGTCCTCGGTAAGCTTCGGGCTATTTCATCTGCTTCGGCAAAAAGCAAACTAAATTTTTTGCTTCAGTCAAACCGAGCTATCCACTTTGCTTTGGCCACGACCAAAGTGGTCCCTCTGTTTCGGCCATTCCGAACCTTCCATTTTGCTTCAGTCAGAGCCGAAATAATATCTTTTTTAGCAAGGCCGAATAGTTCAATACTTCGACGAATCTAATCGAATCAGCCTTGGTAAAGCTAGGTGATTCATTCGGTCTTGGTAGAACCGTTAAAAATCATTTCTTTCTAAAATATGGCTCATCTGCATAGAGCTAAGCGCAAGAAAGCCATGGATGAGCTAAGAAATCGTCTGAAGAGTGATGCCGAAATAACAGAACACGCGAAGAGAAATGAAAAGTTCATTCATTAAGCAAGTTTCGGTAAAGTTACAAGAAGAAGAAACAAAAATACAAAAACAACCCTCAGGAATCAGGGTTCAAGTTCAGCTTCGGGGGCAGCCTCGGCGATGTTCAAAAGTGATTGACTTGGTTCACCCATTTCGAACGTAGCCAAGTGAGGAGCCTCGAGTTCTTCCACATCAGGCCGATGACTTTCTTTTGGACCCGCAGCTCCATTGACACCCGGCTTCGAGAGTGACGTCCAAAATTTCCTCGTATTCAGCCTCGCCAGACAATTTGGTTCCCGGGGTCCGAGTGTCATAATACTCGGCTTCTAGAAAGGAAAGGTCCAACTACGGGTATTTTCGAGAGATCTTTGCTCGCATCTCCTCTTCACCATATCGAAATGCATTGGCGCAAGCCGTCTTATGCTCATCAAGAAACTAGATAAAATTTTTGTATTCTTCTACGGCCAGAGCAGCCCGTCTATTAGCCTCGGCTATCTGACCTTTCAGTTTAGAACTCCTCTGGCGGCTCGAGGCCAACTCCTCTCTTAAGGCTTTTAGCTGATTCTGAACTTCGAGCCCAATCCTACCCATTTGCAAACACAAAATCAATTAAAGCGATAATCGAAAGTAAAGACACAAAAAGAAATAAGGAGACATTATACCTCCTCTTCCCGCTGAGCCATCTTCACACTTAGCTCATGGGCTTTATTGAGAGCTTTCAATTTATCATCTTTATTTTGCTAGACCCTGTCCTTGAGGTTATTGCTTCTTGATTGCCTCTCTTCGGTATCTCGCTGAGACTGTGCGAGATCGGCGGTAAGTTTAGCAATGTGATCTTGCTGCCATTTGGTTCGGCTCTCTCTTTCAGCAAGTTTTCTGCTCAAATTGGCGAGTTGATCTTGCTGCCACCGATACCTACGCTCTTCTTCGTCGAGCCTCTTATTTAAACTGCTTTTCTCCTCGGCGAAACTCTTCTTCAACTCGCCCCGCCTTTCATTGAAATGCTTCTGCAGAGCTCCCATCTCCTCAGCATGTTTGGATTTAATTTGTGATAGCTCCAAACAAGCCTTGTCGGATTGTTCATGAAATCTGTGGAGCTCCTTAATCTTAGCCTCAAGCTGGGATGCTCTTTCAGTAGCGGCTTGGTAAGACCTCCCCACCTTCTCGAGCTTTCCCTAAATGGACACCAGTGCGCTAGAAAGTTTGTTGGATGACTCTGCCCTCTCCTGAAAACCAGCAACCTCCCTTCTGGCTTGAGCACAGGCCCCCATGGCTAGGTTCAAGCGCCAACTTAGCGCTCTCATAATTAAAGCGTTCTGCAGGCAAAATATAAGTAAGAAAACACAACCGATCCAGCTAGCCAAAATCTATTTCCTTGATGTAATAACTTACCCGAGAGGCATAATTTCTGGTGATCCTCATGAGGGGGGGGGGGGGGGGGGGTTGTCAATCTTGGGAAGAAGATAAGTATCCTTTGACATGCCGAGCTGCCCAAATGCCGCATCAACAAGATCCTCTGCTGCAGGCTCACTCGTCGAGGAACCTTCCCCCGTATACAACACAGACCGCATTAAAGCGGCGAACATTTCTTTTACATCCGGAGAAAATTCATGGCCAAAGGACTAACCCGAAGGGCTTCAGACCGAGGGACTTTCATCCACTCAACTTCCTCTATCAAAGCCTTAACCTATGAAGCCTTGGACACCTCAGCTCGCCCGACCTCCTCCTCTGATGCTTTGGCCGGAAAGACCTCAGTCCATGCATCTCCTTCATCCAAGGGTTCTCCTTGATCCACATGCGTTTGCTCAGCCCCAATAGACTCCATCGGAGCCTCGGCCTCCTCCACAACTCCCCCTAATACCTCGGGAGGGAGTTCCTCGGTGGGAAATCCTTCCTGAACTCTGACTACCAATTCGATTTTCCCCTCAACATCCGCTGATTCTCTGTCAGGCAGCTCCTTCTGAGTCTCAGTGGCAACAGTCACTTCACCCCCTTAATCAAAACTGGGGTCTCTCCCTCACCTATAAGAGGCATCCTAGGGCTGCCAATCTCCACTAGACAAGGCTGGTCACTCTAAAGTGAAGAGACTACTGGACAAACTGGTGATGTCTCTTCCGAACCATCTGGTTCAATCACTATTTGGAGAGGAGAAACCTCGATAACCTTCTCCAAATTCTCCCCAATCACTCATTCTTCCTCCACTACTGCCGCATCCCCCTTCAACAGGGAGGACCCGTCCTTCGTTGCCGACACTCCCACTTCTCTCTTCTTCAGCGTGGAGGAGTGTTGACCAATCCTAGCTTGCTTCAGCTCCTTTGAATGTGCCCCAGAAAGACAAGGCTTCTTCTCGAATCTACGCTTCTCACAAGAGCTGGTCCCCCTCTGGTGTTTACCCAATTCCTTCCTTATTTGACCTATAAACTCCGACCTTTCGGCTATAAACAAAACAAACAATCATTTAAGTTATGATAAAGTTTTCCGAATACAACAGGCATAGGAAGAGGGGAGAAGCTTACCCTGAGGATCAAAAGAGCTAAGCCCGACGGCAAAAAAGGCATCCTTCGATAAAAGAACACTGGCCGAGAACGCTCAACCACTGCGGAGGATCACCAAATCCTTCTTCTCCTACTCAGATAGCTCTAGATGCGCCTCCGGATCCTTCACATAGCTCGCCCACACCCAAGGAAAATCGGAGTCAATGTTTCCCTCGACAATAAAAAATCAGGACTTCCACTCTTTTATCGATGATGGATTGTCCGATATTATCTTAAACGATTTCCGGGGACCAATATAGGGCCACTCAGAGTTTCTTTCGAAAATCAAATTGTAGCAGACTTGGAATAGAGAAAGAGTCATCGTTACCCCAACACGGCTGCACATTGAAATAAACCCGATGAGGTTACGCCAGCTGTTTGGAGCTACTATCATCGGGCATATGTTGTAGAACCTCATTACTTCTTTCACTAGCGGGTGAAGGGGAAACTGGAGGCCCACTCTCAAGCTTTCTTTGTAAAAGAACACCCCGCCCCGGTTGCATTGAGACTCTCTGATTAGCTTTCGGAGGCCATAGGGCGACATCCTGAGGAATTTTTTATCTTTGACGTATCCTATCCAGATCTTCAAGAGTTATCTCGGAAGCCACATCACTCGGACCATTCATGTTGTCGAGTTGAAGAGCAAACCATGGATAAACTTGCATGGGTTTTGAAGAATGAAATCTCTAGGGAAGAAACAAGAAAGGATTGTAGAAAGAACACCGCTCTAACCCTTACCCCTTTTTAAAAGACATTTCAGGAAGAAAGTACGACGTCTCTAGAAGAAACCCCCGAACGCTCAAATTGCCGATACAGGTGCCGTAAACACAGGGATTTGCCATGTGGAACTTCCTCAATCGTCACTCACGAGAAACGAGGGGTTTTCCTTCTCGTGTGATGAGAAGAAATAATGGAGCGGCGGCCTAACATTTACGAGGCCATCATTGCACGTCCCTTTGAATCCCCTCGAATGAAATTATTCTAGACTCTACTCCCTATATCCGAATTTACACTTCGGACTAGGGAGTGGGGGGCATGTGATGAGGGATAAAATTATCATTGCACCAACACTTATGCACACGACAAAAAGGTCGAGACCAATCTCAATATCCAATCAGCCAACTGTCATACTTAGAAAGCAGCAGAGCTGAACCACCTTCGGCAGAGCCGAACCATCCTTGACAAGACTAGCCCATCCTTTGACTGAATTCTTCCGAACTGAACCATTCTCATGCCTCAGCAGGTCCGAACTATCCTCTGATCCCTTTCGGACCAAGGTATTTGTGTGCTTTAGTAGAACCGAGGCATTCTATCCTTATACACCCGACGACACCTAACAATTATATACTTTGGTCGGATCTTATGCTTTGACCGGTTCAAACTAACCTCTTGCCTTGGTCAGACCGAAGCATTCGAATGCTTCGGCTGCACCGAGCTATCCTTATGCCTTGGCTAAACCAAGGCATTCAAATACATCTGCGGAATCAAGCACGAGAGAATTCAAATTCGTGATAACTTAACAAGATCTCGAGCAAAAAATTATGCAAATTATACCAGAAGTGGCCTAGGGCCTATGGAAGTGACCTAGGGCCTATAGAATCGCTGAATCTCAAAGCATCAACCAGTGCCCCTAGCCGTCGATTCTCTAACTAACTAGATACTGATACTACTGGCCTCGTAACAAACTTGATTCGAATCCGATTCAAATTTGAATGGTTTCGGACCCCCTATGACATGCCCAAGGAATCAGATGATCGCCTATAAATACCCCCTAGTTCTCACTGACACTCTGACTGAAAACTCCATTGAAGCTCGAGCAGAGCTCTGAGTTCTCGAGAGGCCATTCATCTTGAGGAACTCTTCAGCGAGAGCCTTCTCCTCACATCTGCTTGCTGTGAATTTTTACTGACTTGAGCATCGGAGGGTCTTCCGCAGAGGGCCACCTCAAACACTCTCTGTGTGAGGACTATTTTGCAGGTTCCGTTTGGGCGAGAGATCAGCATCCAGATCGGAGCCAAGCTGCACCTGAGTCAGAGAATGAATTTCCTCAGCAACACAACCTATATCAGAAATCTTCCTAGGATGTCGTAATACTTTGCCTTAATGTTTTCTGGATTGGTATAGTAGGTTTCCAACTAGGATGCCGTAATTTTAGAACCAAGATGTCATAATTTTTTTTAGCCTATATCAGAAATCTTCTTGAAATGTCGTAATGCTTTGCCTTAACGTTTTCTAAATGGGTATCGTAGGTTTTCAACCAGGATATTATTATTTTATAATTAAGGTGTCATCCCATTCCGTCCCTGCTATCCCGCATCAATTTGCTGCAATCCTCCCCCTCCCTCCTGTTCCATTCGCGACCTTTAGCCCCCCACCCTCCCCATCTCAGCTGATTTGTTTAATGGGTTATGTGATATTAAAACAAACTCTTGTTGCTTTGAGTCTGGCAATTTGGATGATTTAGTCTCATTCATATGCAATCAAATGCTTCCAAGGAAGTTATGGCTTGATTTAGTTTTTATAATGGGTCAAGATATCTCGTTCCTGCTTCTAAAGGTAAATGCATCCACTTGTAGCTTATCAGGCTATGGGACGCTTATTTATTTTTAATATTAGTTTCAACCTAGCATGAGTTTATTATTCTTTGTCATCACCTGAAAAGAAAATAAAATTTTTACTAAAACATCATGACGAAGAATGACAAGTGGACCAGATGGCATCGGGTGAGCTTGCAAGTGGTAGCCCGTCGCACTGCGGTCTCCATTGAGCTCGATGCAGTAGCCGCACGAGCTCACATCGAGTGCAACATCACCTAGATCACCAAAAAATATCACTTATGGAACAGACACCTACTATGTGACAATCAACTTCGACGCCACCTTCCATCGTTGAATCAAAAAGACTGCTGATCTTCAGATAAAACTCATCCAGCTCCTAAATATCGGTGTCATCGGCATCAAACTCCTCTCGTCGAGGTACGCCAAGACGGTGATGCTGATTCAGACTAACACTTTCACTCCTCTCGTCGAGGTACGCCAAGTGCAGGGCTACTCAGGTATTCGATGGTAGCTTCTGAAAGCCATCATCAAACTCATAAACCATAACCTCAATCTCAGACTTTCACTCCGTAGCACCATCATCACCGGGAAGAATATTTTAGAATTAGAAAGAGTTTTTCTTCAGTAAAATCTAAGCAAGATGGCCAATGAAAGTAGATTGAAGGAAAAGAATATTTTGGTTTGCATATATTTTAAAAAAAGGTTGGACATGTATTAATACACGTCATGCTTAAAACTTAAGATTGTGTCTCTCCTATTTTGTTTATCATATCAAGTCATGTAAAATTTATATGAATTAATAAAAAGAAATGATGTAGCTTATATAATTTATTGTATGAAGATGGTTTATAAAAACTTTTCTGCCGCAAGAACTTCAAGTGAATTTAAGAGTTTCTCCCTCTTCAAATAATTTTTTTTTGCATCAACTTTCAATGAATAAAATGTGTAACAAACATACGAATTAATCGTACGCTCATATTATTGTGTGTATTATAATTTAATAAGCTATAATATATATTATATATGCGATAGCGTGATTGTATGGCCAATCTCTCTATGCATACTTTATGCACTTCCGACGCAGCTTTCCCCTCCTCAAACTCAATAAACGGCGGCCCATTTTCAGACTAACGCTCCACCCACTCACTTGGCCAGCACCGCGCCGACCTCAACCCTGCTCCCATTACGCGACAAGCCATCCGCACGAGGGTTTCTCGTGTCAAGGCCCGCCACCAACCCTCCGAGCCTGTATCTTGGGTCATCCAACTAACGTCGGCATAGAAACACTCCCAGGTCTCGCCCATCCGTCCTATTTCCAAGGGCCGCGATCGTCCCGTGAGTCATGAACGGCATATCCATCCTCACGCATATGGAATTATATGCTAACGATTCGTAGAATGAGTGCACCCAGGCGTCCTCACCACAGCTTCGGAACCAAACTGAGCTCGAATTATAATCCTGCCTGATCTCTCCCTCTCCCCCGGTCTCGAGTCTCCCACTCTCCAGATAGAAACCGTCTCTCTCTCTCGCTCGCTCGCTCGCTCGCTCGCGCGCGCGGTAGAGATCGAGCTGTTCGTCTCTCCCAGGGATCGTTCGCGAATCTAAAATTCCAGGCGTTCCTTCTGGGGTCGGTTCTCTCCGTCTTCATCTCCTTCTCTACTCTAATTTCCAAGTCCACGACGCGTTCTTAGGGGTTCGCAGTTCAAGAAGTCTGAGAGGGGAGGGGGTAGGGCAGAATTCTTGGACCTGATTCTTCGCAAAAAGGAAAAAAAAAAATAAATCTGAAGTCGTGTTTTCTTGCTTCGACCCGCGCTTGTTCGAGTGGGTTTCTGATTCGCTCGGAATCGGGGATTTTTATGTGGGTTTTGATAATGTGGGCGGTTTTTGGATAGGAGGCTTAATTTCTTCGATCAAGATTTATATATGATGTTTCTTTGTCACTGTTTTTGTTTTCTTTGTTAAAGGATGAGGAGATTGAGGGAGTGACGTTTGTGCAATTTTTCTTGGGAGCTTAACATGGCGCAGAATAATTGGGAAGCAGATAAGATGTGTGTATTCAATAAAGTCTATTAATTTTTTTTTCTCATTACTTGAATTCTTCTGGGTTCTTATAACATTGCCTGTTACTCTATTAGGTAACTCGTTTCTTTTTTTTTTTTTTTTTCGTTTTTTCACTATTAGGTAACTTAATGCTCTTATCATTTCTTTTTTGTTTTTTCAATTGATAAAACCCTTTTCTTTTTTTTATTAGGCTTGATGTTTATATTTATGACTATCTGTTGAAACGGAATCTTCAAACGACTGCAAAGGCCTTCATGGCTGAAGGAAAGGTTGCAGTGGATCCAGTAGGTAATAAATTATATTTCTTTTGCATGTCATTTAATCCCTCCAATGTTTTCATTTAGTTTGTTAATATCAAGGTTTTAGAACTCAAGGTTCTTAGTGGAATTATTGTGAATGTCGATGAATAAACAAATTTTTGAAGAAAAGTTTTAAAATTTTTTTATACATTTATACAGGATAATGTTACAGTGAGTTAAAATGTACAGTTCTGTGGACATGCCTGTTGATGCAAATTGTTGAACCCACTGAGCAGACTGCTGCTGATGCACTTCCTCCTTTTGATGGGTTCTGGTCTTTGTTGCTTGAATATTGGCATGAGCATCGATGATGGTTATGGAAATTGGTTGTTAGATTCCTTAAATGCTATAAAACAAGGCTAGGTGACACAACATTGCGTTGTGGAATTATGAAGTTTTTTTGAAAGAATTGATGTTGCTCATCTGAGCTTTTGTCATCTTCTAATCTTCGGCAAGTCTTAAGGGACATGGGTTTCTAGGTTAGAAGATTTTGGAATCTTAAAAATTTTAATTGCAAATTGGTTTCTGGTTTTCAACCTTTTCCCTTTACAGTTGTTCCTTCAAATATTGGCTTTTCCTGAGGAATTTAGATGCCGTTATGCATATGTATACCATGGTATGGACGTTACTGGCTGGATATCATGGTATCGTGGGATTTGTGCTGCTGAATCATTTGTTCTAGTTTGTGTCATTTTCTATTGGTTCATGCCGAATGACATGGATGCTGTAGATTGACATTGGTCAGCATGGACACTATATTTTGAAATGGGATCTCCAGTGTATTTTGGCTTACAATCATCTTGAGTTTGGAACTCATTCTTTGAACCATGCCATTCCATTCCTTGGAACATAAACAAGCTTTACTAGAAAATTTCTATTTCTTTATATAAAAGATTTGTTGGGCAGAAAGGTAATTTTTAGCTTGAGTTTGCAGCAATTGATGCTCCGGGAGGATTCCTTTTTGAATGGTGGTCCGTGTTTTGGGATATCTTCATTGCAAGGACAAATGAAAAGCATTCTGAGGTTGCTGCAGCTTACATAGATGTAATGTTCTAAAGAAATACCATATTTCTGATCCCACAATCTCTTTATCTGTTCTAATTGCCAAGAGGGCGCTCCAATGAAATATTTTGTTTAACTTGTAGGTGCAACAATTGAAAGCAAGGGAGCAACAACAACAGTTGCAGATGCAGCGATTGCAACTCATGCAGCAGCAACATCCTCAAATGATGCGTAGGGATGCTAACCATCCTGCTCTCAATGGTACTTTAAATGCCGTAAACTCTGATGGAATGCTGGGGACGCCACCAGCTAGTGTATTAGCTGCTAAAATGTACGAAGAATGCATGAAGCATCCCAACTCAGTGGATTCTGAGGCATCCCAACAACTTCTTGATGCTAGTAGGGCAGCCCTTCTTAAGTCAGGAACCAACCATCCTGGGTAGTATATGATGTTCAGTGTCAATATTTTGTACATGTGAAATAACAAGGAGCTAGTAGGTTATTCTTTCTTTTCTTCTGAGGCAGGCAACTAGTCCAAGGTGGTCCAGGCAGTGTATCTGCTGCCCTGCAGCATATTCAGGCACGAAATCAACATGCAACTGTAATTACTTATACCATCTGTCTCTCATACTGCTTCATTATTCTTATGATTTCTTCTCGGTCATTCATTTTATATGTAACTATTGCAGGAAATCAAGAATGATATGGGTGTTGCACAGAGATCTTTGCCCATGGATCCCTCTTCATTATACATGCAGGGCAATATACAAGCAAAATCTGCAGCAAGCGCTGCTGGTAAGCAGCCACTATAAAGAATAAATGAAATTATTTTTTTCATCCACGTGTTTCAAATGGGCATGGTAAATGTGACACCAACACAAAACATCAATAGCTACAATTTCTAATGTCCTGATATTACATGGAGGGTTTTTTATCAATATATATGTTTTACAGAATGACATTTGGAGGCTAGTGATGTTGTTGGTTCAAGATCACACCAATTACAACATGCAACTGTAACATGATAGACATAAGGAACACTAAGTTCATAATTTGTTTTCAACAAGATAGAATAGGTCATCACTTAGAGAAATATTAAAAGCTAAGAGCACTAAATTTTGGTGATGATTATTTTTTAAAAAAGATTAGACAAATTATGAATTTCCATGAGTGTAAATAAGTAATATAGATTACTCAAAGTTATAGTAGGTAAGGTAGTTCTTTCTTTCTTTCTTTTTTAATAATTCTACAATGTTAATGTGAGAACTATAGGGCCATAGTGAGAAATTCCTAAAATCTTCTTAACAAGTAAATAGTATACAAAGTCCGTGGAAGCTATTTGAACTAGACAACATCAATAGCTGTTGACATCAGCATTGTTTCTACATTTTCTTAAAACCCATTGTCAAAAAGCATAAGCAAAGTTTAAATGAATTACTTGGGAGTGAAGGAATAGTGGTTTGTAGGACAACCAAGTGGTTGAGATTTGAGTGATATCTTTGGTGGATGCATTGCGACCCACACCGGTGTTATTTGATGTACTCTGGCATGGTTTGAACCTCTAGGGTTTGGACAATTAAGCAGGAAAAATATACTGGTATGTCAATGGCTTAGACGGGGAGCTCCATTCAACACTGAGCATTGTGAGGACAAAGAAATTGGCAAGGCCAATTGGCAGGAGTAAGCAATTTTGCTAACGTACTCAACATTCATGACTGCTGAATTTAACCGGGCCAAATGTAGAAAACCCATCTCATATTTGTTTTCAAACAAAGGGCAATAAGAGTCGTATAGGGAGATAAACCTTTAAAAAGAACAAATATCAAAACAAAACCCATTAAAACTATGACATCTAAGGAGCAAGATGTGTTAATGGATCTCGAAAGCATCGGCATACAAAGTCTTCTGAAATCTATGTAGAAACATTAAAATCAAAGCAGGAAATATGGAAATCAAGCAACATCATCAAAGAGGTGTTTAGATGAGACCCAACTTAAACAATCACTTCCAAATGTTCCTTTGGTTGGGAGAGCTTTGACTTGTTATTGTGATTGGGTTGGGTAAATGCCAAAGGTGAGGAAGTTGAAAGGGTGGAGAGACTACCAAAAAGGCTATATTGGAGGAGGTGGCAAGGATGGTAACATCGTGTAGGTTGGAGTTGTGTGGGAGGATAACAAGAACCTAGAGAATAGAGTTGATAAAGTAGGTCTATTGAGCATTATGGTGAGCGAAATGCCATGAATGGAAGGAATGGAAACTAGAACAACACTTTTGCCAATTTTCTGTAACAATTTTTGTTGTTGTAAGAATTATTATCTTATGGAAAAAATACCTAAACCAATTTATGTGTGAGAGAGATTAAGGGATAGAGGGTTGCTAGGAGATATGAATTTAAAGGGAGAGGAGTGCTGGTAAGTAAGAAAAAAAAAAGAACATATTGAATATAGCATTTTTCTTTTCGGGTGGTAGGGGAGTGTGTGTGAGAAAGTTTGGCTTTGGATGGGAAGAGAGTGAAGGTTGCATGAAAGCAATTATTAAAAAATAGAAATTAAAGATTTATTAGGGGTGAGGTGAGATGAGAGAGGAGATAGCTATTATTGAGGAAAGAGAAAGGAGGGTGTGGGAGGTTGATGATAGAACTTAATTAGAGCCCTGATCCCCTTTACGGCAATTATTTTCCACCTTCCCTCTAATTCTAATTAAGAAATTAATTTAGCGATAAAAAATATTAGATGTGAAGTGTGGAAGAGGAGAGAGCATAGAGGCTATTAAAGAAAGAGCCTGGGTTCCGTAAGGAATAATAGGAACATAACTGGTATGGGGGAAGGCAAGGTTTTTTGTTTTATTTTCATAGATGTGCTATTTTTTAACTTTACCCCATCTCCCCCCTTTTCTTGGATTATCTACTGCAAAATTTGATTACATTTTGCAGTCTGTTTGTGCGAGCGTGGTGCTCCCCTTGCCATTCCCCTTCTCCTCTCTTGATATTCAAAGTTCCCAGTCCTTTTTTTTGGACTTTTGGTGCTAATTATCTATCTATTTAGTGTTTTAGATTGCATTTGGATTAGATGTGTGTTGAGATGGTTTCCTATATATTCAATGATTTTATATGATCTTAGCTCTTTAAAAGCGAAAAATGTGTGATGGGCCAACATTATATTGTTTGATGCGGTATTTAAGCAGCGAAACTTAAATTTACCCTTTCCCTGTCCATTTAACAGGATTGAACCAAGGTATTAGTGGCCTCACATTGAAAGGCTGGCCTCTGGGGGTAAGAATTGTTCAGGAATTCACTTTCTCATTTAGTTAGGTCAACTTATAGTGATTTTAAAAATTTATTGCATTCTACAGGGAATCGACCAGTTACGCCCAAGTTTAGGTGCACAAATGCAAAAGCCTTTTATGTCTGCTCAAAGTCAGTTTCAACTTTTGCCGTCTCACCAACAACAACAGCTCCTAGCACAGGCCCAAGCACAAACTAGCCTTGGCAGCTCACCTAACTATGGGGAAATGGATCCACGGAGATTCAGGGCCTTGCCTAGGAGTGGTTTAAATGGTAAAGATGGCCAACCTAGTGGAAATGATGGATTAATTGGTTCCCCAATTCAATCAAGTTCACCAAAGATCAGACAGGATCCAGCCGAATATCTAATGAAGGTCAGTTCTTTTAAAGGAGACCTAAATAAAATAATCTATGAGTCTAATTTCTTTCCTTTTCTCTGCTTCTTACATTACCCTGTTGTCTATGCTGGTCACTGACAAATGCCACTTCTGTCTACCTTTACACAAAGTCTTTTATATTTTTTATTAGTTTGTGTTAGATGTATTGTTTTGATTCATGCTGGTTCTTTTGGCCTTTAGATGGTTTTTGAAAAGCATTAGATATATCTATTTACATGGGGATCCCTGCATCTCTATTTTGTACTGACTAAAAGTTATTAGTTGAAGGTGGCCCAGATTCAGCAAGCCCCTAATCAGCAACAACAGGAACTGCAACAGCAACAACAGTTGCAACAGGTACCAGATAAAAGTCATGTCTCTCCCTCCCTCTCTCTCTCTCTTGATTTCTTCTTGCAAGGAAAAATTTTATTTTCTTTGCCAAGTTTGTAGCTGTTCAGCAACGATAGATAGCTTATACAACAACAACAAAGCCTTAATCCCAAACTAATTAGGTAGGGTACATGAATCTTTTTTATTCATTTAGTTCAATTTTGAATCCTTTTTTTTTGGTAAAATATAAAGATTCAAGTTTTTCTTTATTATTTCTCTCATGTAACTTTTAGTCTACTGCTACCTCTTTTTTCTTCTATGTATATCAAGTTACTTTGTTGCACAGATGTATTTTTAGTTCTACGTTGCGCATGTTCAAACTATCCAAGTTGTTCTTTTCTTAATTTATCATCAATTGGAGCTATTTATATCTTTTTACAAAAGGTTTCATTTTTTATTCTATTTTTTCTTTTATTATAATACATCTATCTTGCACTTCTCATTTTTACCTCATTCATCTTATGTATGTGTATTTTTTTAAAATCCAACATACTGTACCACAAAGCATACTTGGGCTTATGGCTTTCATACAAAATTTTTCTTCAACATGGCAAGTACTCTACGATCACATATTATTCGGTTACACTTATCTATTTCATCCAACTTGCTTTAATTATGTGGACAACATCATCCTCAATCTTTCCTTCTTTATGAATAATCAACCTAAATATCAAAAATAATTATTTTTGAAAACTTCATGGAGTTCAATTTTTACTTTGCATTCATCTTCGTTTGTAATTATATTAAAATTACATTTCATGAATTCTTTGATATACTTAACCCAAAACTTTTAAATTCTAATGCATTTCTCAATAGTTTAAAAATTAATTTTCTGAAATTTTTGTAATGCATCTAAACTTATGTTCAATTACTCTCTCCTAAAGTTTTATAGTATATTCATGAGCTTAATACCATGATGGCTAGACTAAAAAAAAAGAAAATTAGCTTATATAGCATAAGCAGCATAAGATGTGGACATCTTGTGCTACATAAGTTAAGTTTCTTTTTTAAGTCTAAGCTCATCCATTCTCATTTCTTTAATTGTAACTCACATGCTTTAACATCCAGAATATTAGGAAAAGGAAACAACCTACGTCTTCTGGAGCTGCAAACAGTACTGGTACAGGAAATACTGTTGGACCTTCTCCCAACTCCCCTGCAACTCCATCCACTCATACACCTGGTGATGGAGTTGCAATGACTGGTAATTTGCAACATGTGACCAGTGTGTCAAAAGTTTAATGATGTATGGTATGGATGGAACAGGTGGACTTGCTTCTTCATCAAATCAAATGGTATCTCCTGGCATGATTCTTTAAATGTCATTTGCATGCAAACTGGGAACGCCTTTACAATTCATTTTCATCTTCGAACAACAGGATGGCCTGGAGCAATTTGGGGATGTTGGTTCTGTGGATGAGAATGTGGAATCATTTCTGTCACAAGATGATGGAGATGCAAAAGATATATTTGCTGCATTGAAAAGAAGCCCTGCAGATCATAACACAGAGTCTTTGAAGGGTAATTTTCTTTTATCACATCAGAAGTACTTCTAGTTAACCATTAAAATGTTCATACTCTCTCTTCAGGTTTTACCTTTATTGAGTCTGGTTCTATTCGTACAAGCAACAGCAAAGTTGTTTGCTGCCACTTCTCTTCAGATGGGAAGTTGCTGGCCAGTGCTGGGCATGATAAGAAGGTAAAGTAAATAGCTTTTTCAATAAAAGACACTATTGTCGGTACTAGTATCACTATAACTTGATGTAGAAGGCTTAATGTTGTGAGGGTACTGATAAAACTGTTAGAATATGTTATGGATATTGAGTATCATATTAGGCCATGCCATATGATTAGCAATAGAATTAAATCCTTTCGATCAATTAGAGAAAGTATGTTTAAGTTAATGTTTCATTAACAAATAAATCCTCCAAAGAATGCATTTTACCATTTGCCTATGTTTAGATTTTTTGTGTTCTATCGAGGAGATGAACATGACCATCGATTTTTTTATCACACACCTGCACTAATATAAAGTGCAGCCAAGTAGATGATAAATGAAGTTAACACAATGGAGTTGGTGGGTCTAGCGTGTGCTAGAGTGAATAGAATTTAAAACCTTTAGTCTTATTAGATTCTCAGTATGGTCTGTATCTTGTCACAAGTTTGGGGGAATTTCTATTTGCACCGCCAAAATTTCTCAGCACACCCCTCGATTTTTTTTAAATTAAATCCCTAAACTACCCTTAAATCTCTCCCCCACCTAATTTTTTCTCTCCACACCCCTTCCTCACCCCATCCGATCGACACCCTCCTCTCCTCTTCCCTTCTCCTTCCCCGGTTGGCAGTGGCGGCAGTAGCAGTGGCGGTTGTAGGGGCGGCAACAGAAATGGCAACGGCAACGAGTGGATGCGGCGGCCCTTCCCTAGCCCCCGGCTTCCCTTTGCCCTCTGTTCTGTTCGGCCTTGATAGGCCGAACAGAAGGCTTTAATTCGACCTATCAGGGCCGAACGAAGAGGGAGGGGGGGGGGGGGGGCTGAGCTTTCCGTTAATAGGCCGAACGGAGGGACGTTGGAGGGGGCGGGGGAGGGGCGGAAGGGGGGTTTGTTCAGGCAGGGGGTGCGGAGAGAATTTTTGCGATGGGGAAGAGATTTAAGGGCAGTTTAGGCATTTAATTTTTTAAAAAAATCGGGGGTGTACCGAATAATTTTGGCGGTGCAAATAGAAATTCCCCAAGTTTGGCTATGCAGTGGGTTTTTATGCCCTATGATATCTGGACTACTCATTTTGCCTTGACATACCCATGTGGTCTTGACTTAACACTGACATAGGCATAGGATATGGATCTGACATGCTCGTGGGCCAGTTGGACATAATGGCCCAATCAGCTGGGTAGAGGAGAAAACATAAAGAAATAAAAGGAACAAAGGAAGGAAAGAAGAAGAAAATGAAAGGAAGGAAAGAAGGAAAAAAAGAAGAAAACAAAAAGAAAGAAGGAAGAAAGGAAAGGAGGAGAAGGAAGAAGTGGAGAGACAGTGGAGTAGTGGGGCAGCATATTGCTGTGAAACAGAGTCGGCAGGTCCAGGGTATGATAAAAGGGGTTAGGGTTTTACTAGAGCTCAACACATGTTGTGCATGTGGCCCTAGTCCCTGAACTGACTGCCATTGTTTAGCCTCTATTAATTGAGCATTTTTATTTTTAATCCTTGGTTTTATAACGATTTTAATTTTAATCACTGTCTGTGCATTTGCATGTGTAGGACTTCATGCTCAACTCAACTCATCTAAGCTTTTTCCCAACTACATGTATAGGACTTCATCATGTGTAAAAATAATACCTAACTTTTTCAAGGATTTGCTAGGACTAACTGCAAAACAGCAACTGATATAATATCTATGTCTCTGCATCCAACTCATGGATCTTTTTAAGCCAAATCCCCATCTCTTAGGATCTGGGAATAACACAGGTCTCACTCTGAGACACACCCGCACCTGTCACCTGTACCTGAACCCATGTAACATGGCTTGTGCCACACTTCAACATAGCCTTTTTGTAGACTGGACCTGCTTTTCAGGATTTCTTTGCTGTTTATACTTTTTCACTCAATCTCAAATTATTTGCTGCGGCACAAGATAAAGGCATGTATTGGGAAGGGAAGAGGAAGGAGATAGAACTGAAGAGTTTTAAGTGTGAAAAAGAGCAACAGAGCAATGGAGGCCCTAAAAAAGGGGAAACATCCAAATCCTTTTGTTCTCTAAACCATAATGTTTCCATAATGAATGTAGGACTTTTATACCAAACCCTAAGCATACCCAAAACTACACCTAAGAAGTTGTTGGGCCTTGGGTATAGAAGTCGTATGCAGATGCTCGAACCAGAGAGAAGGGGCGACCATCCTTTTCTCTTTCTGTGCATCATTTATTTTATCAACTCTATTTACTAATTATTATATGATAATATGATCCCCTGGTGTGCCTGATGCTGTTGGTTCTGATGTAGTTTTACATGATGTATCTAGCTGTCTTCAAGTTGCATGCGTTTATTCTGTAGAACTAATGTTCCATGGAACTTGTCATAGTGTTGTGTAATTAATATTTTGAATTCTGGGATGCTTACCATTTCATCTTTAATGTTATAGGCTGTTGTCTGGAACATGGATACTCTGCGAACAGAGAGCATGCCTGAGGAACACAAACTTATTATTACAGACATCCGTTTTAGGCCGAACTCAACTCAGCTAGCTACATCTTCTTTTGATGGAACCGTGCGACTTTGGAATGCAGCTGAAGTAAAAAACTTCTTTACTTTTACTCCTAACTGTGTTTATTTTTTAGTTATTTTCTAGTTAATACTTGCTTTTATGATGACATGTATTAACAGACTATATCATATTTTTCTTAATTGCATGTCCTATTACTATATATAAAAACATGAATATATCTGTTGTGTGGAAATATGTGTATTTTATTCCCAAAAGAAAAGTGCTAAAAGACACCTATCTTGTCACTGCTTAGTTCTCTGGTCCTATGTGGCAGTCGATTATTGAGGAATTGTACCTAACCCTGCCTCACACCACCAACCTCCCATGTACTGCTCTAATCCTTTACTGCCTCATGGGACCAGTGTGAACTGAGTGGTGAATCAAGATGTGTTCTGTAGTGCTCTTCCTGAGGTATATCTGGCCAGGGAATACATGTATGCTAAACCACCCTTTTGGGTAGACTTGGATTGAGCCCTGCTGGAATCCTAAACCAGTTAGGATCTTACCCTGGTTTTAAAGAACCGGAGCCCCGCTAGAACCTAGACTGATTTGGATCCCTGGATGATCTGAAAGCAGCATGGTTGAAGAGAACGACATTGACACAGTTCTTTTGCTCAACAACAAAAAAAGAAAAGAGAAAGATAATGATATTACAAGATAACCTTCCCTGTCTGTTTAAAAGGAGAATAGCCTCCTGTGCTCAAAGCAACCCTGTTTGCATGGAGCCCAACGTGATTTGTGCTCCTTTAATGGATTCTTCAATTACTTAGTTGCTAGTTTATTCACATTCAATGCATGTGCAAACAGGTGGAGCAGATTAAAAATGATAGATCAGGTGGAATTGGAAAAAAGAGAAAATAGAGGGACAGATTATCAAATAATAAATTTTGCATGTGGATTCAAAGTGCGGCTGGGCCCCTTGGTGGAGTGGAATTTGGGGACGACCATGCATCCTCAGAGTTCCCGTTATAATATTATTTCTCATGTTCATTCATTCTCACTCCATTGTTTTTACTTAACACTCATAGAATCCTAGATCACCAGCCCATCTGTGAGTTACTCCTTTGCTTCTGTCAACATAGGAGCTGAATCCTCACAAGGTAATGTCATAATGTGATTCCTTTGCGGTTCATGCATTTGGGATAAATTTGTTGAACTCAAAAGAATGCTTCTGCATCAATCTTAGAGCTCGCTTCCATTAAGCATTAGCGATAACTTATAATTGATGGAAGTTCACCGTGTCATGGGGGCTCATTTGATAGCAGTCTGAAATTTTGTTAAGCTGAAGTTCTCTTTTGCTAATTAACTAACCAAAAAGGAGTTCTGTCATATGCTGGAGGCAATTCTGCTTGTAGCATTGATGACAGTTGGAGGCAATTCTGCTTGTAGCATAACACAAAACTAGAGAAATGTGCCATTGGTAGGGCATGTCTATCTTTTATGTTAGTGATGGTCGAATGAGAAGCAAATAGTGGTGGCAAGAGGAAGATGCTAGAACATCATGTGTCTTAGTATTAATTTTGTGTCCTTGTTAGGAAAATATTCACAAAAATCCTAATTCAGAATGACTGGTAGATTATCACGGGTCTGCCAGAGCATAGAGACCCTATATTTCACATTATTATTGCCTGTTATAATATATATGTTTCATTGTCATTTAATAATGCCCTTATACCAGCATTTTCAATTTGGGATTGTACTTCAAATTCTATCTTCAAATACAGATTGGTTATCTACTTGTCTGACCATTGCCTTTCCTGCTCAATCTGCAATTGTTTTGTTCGTCTTGTAGCCAAACATTAGTTTGCACACATTTAATGGGCACAGCTCGCAAGTTACATCACTAGATTTTCATCCGAAGAAGACAGATCTTTTCTGCTCTTGTGATGGCAATGGTGAAATTCGGTACTGGAATGTCAACCAATATTCATTGTCACGTGTTTCTAAGGTTGGAATTGGTGCTTCAACTGTATATATAATTTCAATCTGAGCTAATGTATTCTTGGAATTAATGATCTAGACTACTTGGGAAACAGGGTGGCACAGCTCAGGTAAGATTTCAGCCCAGAATTGGACATCTTTTGGCTGCAGCTGCAGAGAATGTGGTGTCCATTATTGACGTTGACACAGACATGAAGACACACACATTACAGGTGTTGCATAATTTTATTGCTTCTAAGTTTAGTCGCTACGGAAATGAATTCGAGACATCTTGGATCTATTCCATATATGACAGAATATACTTCGTGAACCATTTTATACTGTCTTCATTTCCTTGTTTGTCATATTGCAAGTTTTGTTGTTAAATTGCAGGGTCATAACAATGTGATACACTCTGTTTGTTGGGATGCAAATGGAGACCATCTAGCATCTGTTAGTCAGGATTCTGTTAAAGTCTGGTCCTTGACATCAGGGAAACGCATTAATGAGTTAAGCTCCAATGGGAACCAATTCCATTCATGCATATTCCATCCAAGATATCCCAAGCTTTTGGTTATTGGAGGGTATCAGGTAAATGCGATTCTTCTCATCATCTTGTTTTCTTATTGGAGCAACAGTTCATAGAAACTCTTTTCTTTCCATATAAGCCTGTCATCATTAGCTTGCTAACTAAAAGACATCATGCTACAGCGATTTATTTCGCTTTACATCATCCCTATTGTGTCTGTCTCATACACATCCAATTCATAAAATTATTTTCTTTTTCTTCATGGCTGTAGACAGCATAAGTGAAACACAATAATATCTATGGTTCAGGACGTACAAAACTTTGTCTAGGACTGCTGCTGCATCTGTCAAGTACTTGACCTGAGATGCCTATAAAAGCTTTGTTGGCAATAGCAAAATATATGCATATTAATTTCTTGATTCCGCCTTTTCAGCTTATAGCTATACCTGTTCTGCAATTTAGAATGTAGTGAGAATGTGTTCTCCATAGGGTGGAATTAACAGCCAACCTCAGGAATTCTCAAGTTTTTAGTGTTCTGGTAATTTTATTAGATCATCCTGAAGTGAGCTACACAGCATTGTGTTTCCCTGCCTTGTTCCATGTCTGAGGGGCCGTTGAGCATAAAGCTCATAACCTTGTGATCAGTGTCAGTGGATCTTGTGTCTGCCGCAACTGAAGGATGCCAGTACACCAATCGCAACTCGTGTGTCTTTTTGTACCCATTACAAACCCTTTAGATGTGTGTATGCACATGGGCAGGCATCTCTGTGTCCATGCGCATGTGTGTGGGCGGGCAGGGTCATCAACAAAGTGCTTGATGCACCATGAGCTCAGGATGTCCTCAGAAGAGGAGTTAGGAGCAATGGTTGGGCTTAGCTCAACATGGTCAGGAAAGCTGAAGTTGTTTCATCTGTTAACTAAAAAAGGAAATCTTATTTTTTTTATCTGGTATTTTTTTTCGCTATATTTGAATTCTCAAAACATGAAGAAAATACAAAAGTCAGTCGAAAATGTTGAATTTGGCAATCTCTCTTCATTATCCTTAGCTTTCAGCAAATCTATAGTAGACCTTGTGTCTGGATTTTCCGAAAGAGGGTCTTGCAAGCATGGAAGAATTGTTGTCTAAAACTGGTTTATGTGCTATTGACAACCGTGACATATATCATTGTGATAAAGGAAAGGGATATCAGTCAGTTTTATCAATGCAGTAATTCATAGTTTTTGACCTTCGTGCTTCAGAAGCGGC
This sequence comes from Calamus simplicifolius, assembly GCA_900491605.1. Classification (NCBI taxonomy): domain Eukaryota; kingdom Viridiplantae; phylum Streptophyta; class Magnoliopsida; order Arecales; family Arecaceae; genus Calamus; species Calamus simplicifolius. The sequence goes on from UESW01004042.1 coordinate 206,472, forward strand.
ATCTATAGGCTTGAATAAATTTTGCTTTTCCTAATTGTCCTGTTCAAATTATTGCAGACTTTGGAGCTGTGGGACATGGCTGAGAAGCAGACAATGACGGTGCAGGCACATGAAGGCCTGATTGCTGCTTTGGCACAGTCGCCTTTCCCTGGAATTGTTGCCTCTGCAAGTCATGACAAATCTGTGAAGATATGGAAGTAGGGACTGAACCTTTTTATGGCGGCCTTTTCCAGTAATCGAAATGAAAAAAATAGCAGAAAAGGAAGGGGGGATGATATGCATTAATTAGTTGGGCTTTACAGGCAATAAAATCACAAATTTGGTGTCCTGGTCAAATAGGTACTAGCAGATCTTCGTACTCAGATATTTGAAAATTCTTAGTTATGTAAAGTTGCATTATAATAGAGTTTGTATGGGTGCAGATGAAAACAACAAACCATAGCTCTTTTCTTTCCCTTTGTTTTTAATTTATAATGATGTATATGAATAATTTGTATTATCAAACTTTGTTGGTGGGAAAACTTTAGGCACATTGAAATTTTTTATTTATATATATATATATATATATATATATGCATCTACATTTGGATGAGATATGGGCATCGTCAATCAAATTGCAGGTATTACGTGCAGATATTAGGAATTTCTGTTGCAAAGCAATTATTAGATGTGATTGACCATGGCACTTGGACCCTAACTGATTAATAGAATTAGCATTGGACATGCACTACGCATGATTCTATCATTAAGCGTTTAAACTTGTTATATAATATGAATTGTTAGATCCATCTATTATTTCTTGACTGCATTTTCTTAATACCATGCATGAAAATCTATTTGTGCTAGGGTCTAGTGGGTTTAGAAAGGAGTCGAAGGATTTTGGAGGAAAAGGGATTTTTTTTTGAAAAAAAAAAATTTAGACCATGTCTACACTATGTTTAGTTTTTCCTCCGCTCAGTGTTTTTCCTTCATTGGTTACTGCATCTCGTTTTTGACATTGTAAGTTATTGGAAACAATGCAGCGGCATTTGTTAGTAGAAATAAGATTAGCGGGCGAGGAATGATATTTCTGGTGCTCAAGATGCCTTGATATTTTTCATATCGGAATCCTCTGGAGGAAATAAAAAAAAAGAAAGAAAATCTTCTATTTATGATAAGCAACCGGTTTTCATGGCTTCACTGGGTGTTGGATTCTGGTCCTGATCCAAGTTTTTCCTTCATTGGTTACTGCATCTCGCTTTTGACATGGTAAGTTATTGGAAACAATGCAGCGGAATTTGTTAGTAGAAATAAGATTAGCGGGCGAGGAATGATATTTCTGGTGCTCAAGATGCCTTGATATTTTTCATATCGGAATCCTCCGGAGGAAATTTAAAAAGAAAGAAAGAAAATATTATATTTATGATAAGCACCGGTTTTCATGGCTTCATTGGGTGTTGGATTCTGGTCCTGATCCAAGTAAGCCGATTGTGGTTAGTTTTGAATGAACAAGAATCGTACTTGTTGATGCCAAATCACCGGTCTCGAGCGCCGATCGCCTCCTCAGCGAGCTCCTCACGCTTGCAAGCAAGTCCCGGGGGCCGGAGATTGGCGGGGACCCTTCGACGCTCAAGTCAGTGGTCTGGGCAACAACCGTGAGCTTGAGGAAGCTCGAAAAAGAAGAGAGAGATGGCTCCGAGAAGATCCCTCGCTGTGAGTGTTTTGGGGTGTAATGAGTGTGTTACCTGGTCGAGGTCCCTCTTACCCTCTTTATAGGTGTTTAGAGTTTGTCTGGCTTGACTAGTTGAGGCCTTGTAATGATGACCTTGATGGGTGAAGTGTTAGAGCTGATGTCTGTGAGGCATGGGATTCTACCACTTGTCAGAGAATTTAAGGTGATGGCAGCAATGGCAGAGCTTGCTTTCTTCTTTGATATGTCAGGACTGCAGGTCAAGTCCCATCAAAGTGGGTGGCTACAGCTGGTTGGTGGGTCCTGTCCTACCGGAGAGGGAAAAGCAGGGTCCGAGAAGGGCCGACCAGGATGGCCGAGGACGACTCGGCGGGCCTGAAGACGTCGGGACCGAGAGGGGCCGGCCAAGGATGGTCGGGGCCGACTCGGCGGGCACGAAGATGCTGGGGCCGACTGAGAAGTGCCGGGGCCGGTCGAAAGGGGCCGGGGCCGCCTAGCTTGGACACGTCGAGGGCCGGCTATCTTGGACACGCTGGGGGCCGCCTAGCTTGTGTAGGGAGAAATATTCTCCGAGCATGCATATTTTTAAAAATTGATAACTATTATCATTGCGGAAATTAAAAGATTACATATTAATCTATCTAATATGCATCAAGATCATATCTTTGCCTATATATTCAGGGTCGTTTGATCTAAAATATGCATATAAAAATCAAAATCATATCTTGATCTTCAAGATGACTAGTCACACTATTATCTTGAAGCCTGCCTTAAGATCTAGGGATCAAATCACTTACCTTAAGAACAGTAGGTAAATCCTTATTGCTCTGCAGCCGTTCAATCGTCCGGCCTCTAGTATCGTCCACGCGAAGCCCCGAATGATCAGATTTCCGGAGTGCTAGCTCACGGAAAAATAGCTTTGCTGATCTTGAATCCCCTCACTTGAATCTTCCTCCAAGATCCACCAGGCTTCGCTAACACCAGAATCACAGGATTTTCTATTCTAACATTTTAGAATTACAATCCACGATAATTTAGAATTACAATCCACGACAAATCGTGTATTGTTGTTCTATTTTTTGTTCTGTGTTCTCTGGTGAGGGAATGCCTCTATTTATAGTCTAGATTTAGCCTTGACATTTAATTCTGACATTTAAGAATCCGTCGTTTGGCAAAAGCGAAGAGACGCCGAAGCGCGGCGCTTGGTTTAATTCCGATGTTCGGAGAAAACCAAGGAGTCGCGGCGTTTGGTTTAGTTCCGTCGTTCGGAGAAAACCAAAGAGACGAGGGATAAATCCGACGTTCGGTAAATAAATGTCATGCATTAAATTCTATCTCATGAGATGAGATTTTAGCCATCTCATCATATGAGATCCATATTCGAGAGGTTTGGGTTCTGATCTGAATTTATTTGACTTAACCCACATAGATCATGGTCCAAGCCCAAATCAAATTTGGCTAGTCCTGAATCTATTTAAATTCAAATCAAGTCTAATTTCAAATCAATATTTGAAATTGACTTGTCCTTCTAATAGACTTAAACCAAATTGAATCTTATTCAATTGTACTTAACCCAATTGAGATAATTCAATCAATCAAATTGATTAATTAAATCATATACGATTCTCAATCGTTGATCAGCAAATAGATCATCCTAGGAAACTTCTATGCGTGTGACTCTCTAGGTTCGAACCTAAGCCGGTAGCATAGAAACAACTTTCTATACTAATCGATGTGCCCATCTAGCAATGGAACCCGACGTCCGGATAGGTCGAAGAGTTGCCGAGCAAACTCCAAGAACCCTAAGAAACAGTTACCGTATAATTCATCCTCTTGACCACAAATGCTAAGGATGGCTTAAGAGCCTGTCAACTCTAAATAGCAAATCCATAAAGTGATTTCAACTTTAGTGATCATGTGACTTTCACATGAAGTGCCTTGGCCAAGGTCTTGCTAAATTGAAACACAAGCATTTCTCCTTTTAATGGGATAGGTCAAATTCCATCTTGATCCACAACTGACTACCACAAGTACTTGACTGCACCCAGTAACCTTTCGTAGCTGGATTAGAAATCCAGGTGGTCCGGCACCTAAGTACAATGAGTTGCTTGTAAGCCACTGGTTGTGATCTTCAGGTCTGAAGGATACTTATACCTATATCTTCTCGGATTAACTCTTGACAGCAGAGTATCCGAAATGAGTCACGTTCGGTGAAATGTACTCCTACACTTTCACCTGTATGTCATACCAGTGTCTCTACACTCCTTGGTTAAGAGATAACCAACAAATATGATATACAACGTCCTATAATTGATAGTACTATGGCCCTGTCATAGTATATCATTTGGTCGCGAACTCTTTTAAGGACCTTCTAAGATAAATCCTCCTTTATCGTGAGGAAGATCCTAAGGGCTTCATTACTTTCAGGAGTATTAAGAAGATGTTCTTGTAATGAATAAACTGCCAAATAACTTTTATTAATATATCAATTTATATACAATTTACATCAGCACAATCATCAAATGATTGGCTTTAGGATACAATTCCCAACAAACTCCCACTTAGCCTAAAGCCACTCATTACAGTATCTAATACCCATCTTCAACTTATAGTTGTCAAACTCCTTGATGCTGAGTGCTTTAGTAAATGGGTCACCTAGGTTTTCCTTTCCATCAATCTTCTGAAGATTTATGTCACCTCGGTCTACTATCTCTCGAATAAGATGAAACCGGCGCAGTATGTGCTTGGTGCGCTGATGTGCTCGTGGTTCCTTTGCTTGAGCTATGGCACCAGTGCTGTCACTGTATAACAGGACTGGTTCATCTATGGAAGGTGTCACTCCAAGCTCGGAGATGAACTTTCGCAGCCACACAGCTTCTTTCGCAGCATCTGATGCAGCGATGTACTCTGCCTCGCACACCGAATCTGCCACTGTATGTTGCTTGGAACTTTTCCAGCAAACAGCTCCACCATTTAGGATAAACACGAAACCCGATACACTTTTGCTATCATCATGATCTGATTGAAAACTGGAATCAGTATATCCAACAAGTTTCAAATCAGACTCTCCATAGACTAACCACTGGTCCTTAGTATTTCTCAAATACTTAAGGATTGTCTTAACAACTTGCCAGTGTTTTTCTCCTGGATCAGATTGGTATCTACTCACTACTCCTAGTGATTATGCCACATCTGGTCTTGTACATGTCATGGTGTACATAATCGATCCTACTGCCGAAGCATATGGAATTCGACTCATACGTTCTCTTTCATTAGGAGTTGTCGGACAATCCTTCTTACAAAGATGAATTCCATGGCCTATCGGAAGATAGCCTTTCTTGGAATTCTCCATGCTAAACCTCTTTAGCACTGTGTCAATGTACGTAAATTGGGATAAACCTAGCATCCTCTTAGATCTATCTCTATAGATCTTCATCCCTAGGATGTATGATGCTTCTCCCAGATCTTTCATGGAGAATTGTGATGATAACCATGTCTTTATTCCTTGTAATGCAGGGATATCATTCCCGATTAAGAGAATATCATCACATATAATACAAGAAATACAATAACAGAATTGTTAGCCCATTTATAAATGCAAGGTTCTTCTTTATTCTTAATAAAGCCATAGATTTGATCACTTTATCAAATCGTATGTTCCAACTCCTTGATGCTTGCTTAAGTCCATAAATAGACTTCTGTAGCCTGCACACTTTAGACTCGTCTTCAGATATAAAACCTTCAGGCTGTATCATATACACCTGTTCTTCTAAATCACCATTTAGAAAAGCGGTTTTAACATCCATCTGCCAAATCTCATAATCGAAGTGTGCTGCTATAGCTAGCATAATCCGAATGGATTTCAGCATTGCCACAGGAGAAAACGTTTCATCATAGTCAATACCATAACGTTGACGATACCCCTTGGCAACCAGACGTGCTTTATAGGTCTCTACCTTTCCGTCTGCGCCTCTTTTCCTCTTGAAAACCCATTTACACCCTATGGGTTTTATCCTTCGGGTGGGTCAACTAATGTCCATACATTATTGTCCTTCATGGAATCAAGTTCGGATTTCATGGCATCAAGCCATTTATTAGAGTCAGTCCTTTGCATAGCATCCATATAGGTGATCGGATCCTCGTTGTTCTCATCGAGTTCAACAGGATCATCGTTCTGGACCAAGAAACCCAAGTATCTGTCCGGTTGATGTGGTACTCTACCAGATCGCCTTAATGGTGCATCTAAAATGGGTTTTGAGTTTGATCTAATCAACTCAGATTCTAGGGGTTCACTGGTTTGTGTTGTTCCTTCTACTTGATGAACTTCCTCAAGTTCAACATTAGAGCTATTTGTTCCTTCACTAAGGAACTCCTTTTCAAGAAAAACTGCTCTATTACTAATGAACAACTTTTGTTCTTCAGTATTGTAGAAGTAATATCCTTTTGTTTCTTTCGGATAGCCGATGAAAAAATATTTGTCAGATTTGGGTTCAAGTTTGTCTGATTTTGCACGTTTCACATAAGCCGGACACCCCCAGACTCTCAGATAGGTAATAACTGGTTTATGTCCATACCACATCTCATGTGGAGTTTTAGAAACAGACTTACTTGGAACCTTATTAAGAATATGACAAGCTGATTCTAATGCGTATCCCCAAAATGATATTGGCAAGCTTGCAAAACCCATCATGGACCGAACCATGTCTAACAGAGTTCGATTCCTTCTTTCCGACACACCGTTATGTTGCGGTGTTCCAGGAGGAGTCCATTGGGAGAGAATCCCATTCTCCTTTAAATATGTCACAAATTCATTGGAAAGGTATTCGCCTCCTCGATCTGATCGAAGGGTCTTAATACATTTTCCTGTTTGTTTTTCTACTTCTTTATGATATAGTTTGAACATTTCAAACGATTCAGATTTATGTCGCATAAGATAGACATAACCGAACCTAGAAAGGTCGTCTGTAAATGTTATGAAGTAGTAGTATCCACCTTTGGCACAAGTGCTCATTGGTCCACATACATCAGTATGTACTAGACCCAATAGCTCTTTGGCTCTTTCACCTTTTCCAGTAAAAGATGACTTGGTCATTTTACCAAGAAGACATGATTCACAGGTAGTTAATGATTCACAATCATCAACTCGAAGGATGCCCTCCTGAGTTAACCTGTTTAATCTGTTCTTGTTGATATGACCCAGCCGATGGTGCCAAAGATAAATATCTGTGACATCAGTTGTTCTAGGGCGCTTACTTGATTGGTACACTACATTCACAGGCTGTGATAATATATAAATGCCATTAGATAAATGCCCAGTCATTACAGTGACTCCATTCATAATGATATTCAAAGTAACATCCTTTATTGAAATTTCATAATTATTTTTGGCCAGAAGGCCTACAGAAATTACGTTCAATAAGAACGTTGGGCAAAAATGATAATCATTTAGTATAATGACATTTCTATTGAAAACTATTTCAAGAACTCCTAATGCCAGTACTGGAACTAATCTTCCATCGCCGACATTTAGGAATCTTTCATTGTCCTCAAATCTTCTGATAACCTGTAGTCCCTGCAATGAATTGCAAATGTTAAAAGGACTCCGGTATCCAATACCCAGGTCTGATTATCATATATAGAAAAATTACAAGGTGTTATCATATAAATACCTTGTTGAGCAACATCTTGCTCCTTTTTCTTCTTTGGCCTGTTTGGATCAAGTGTGGCAATGTAAAGAGGACAGTTCCTCTTCCAGTGCCCTTGCATCTTGCAGTGAAAGCATTCAGCTTGACTTTTATCAACTTTCTTCTTCTGCATCTGACCCCTTATAGATGTCCTAGCATGTTGCACCCTTTTATTATTCTTTTTCTTCTTCCCTTTCCCAAAGGGTTTACGCCCTACCTTAGATCCTTCAACCACATTAACCAAACCCTTAGAGAGCTGGTTATCCTTCTCAAAGTTCTGTAACAACCCTAACAAATAGTGGTAGTTGACTGCAGGCTTTGTCATTCGAAAATGAGTAAGGAAAGGTCGGAAGGATGGAGGCAAGGAATTCAGGATCACATCTTTTCCCAACTGCTCATGTAAGGGAAAGCCGAGCTTGCTTAGGAGTTTCTCGATCATGTACAATACATGATCAGTGACAGGAGATCCATCTCTCATTCGAGCATTGAAAATAGCACAACTAGTCTTGTGCCTTTCAACATCGTCGGGTGTGCCGAAAGATTCATTCAACGCTTGAATGATTTCTTCTGGCTGAGCATTCTCGAACCGGCGACCGAATTCATCGTTCATTGCTGCTAACATGATACAACGCACGCTAGTTCTATCATTGAGCCACTTCTGATAAGTGTCTCTCTCAGAACTTTGGGTGTTTGCATCAGGTATCTTTGGTGCAGGATTATTCAGAATATATAGAATCCTCTCATGCTCAAGGACGATCTTAAGTTTTCTGAACCAGCTATTGAAATTGGAACCATTCAATTTGTCACTATCCAATAGGGACCTTAATGATAAATTAGTGGCCATGTTCTGCATAAGGAAAAACTAAAGTTTATTAGTATATAAATTGATTCAGTCTAAAGACTTGGACTTTAGTCTAAAGATTCTCCCACTATTTTGTTCAAATTGGCAGCCTCTACACCCCAATTCGAAGAATTATTCTTAATTCTTTAGCGGGCACTAAGATCTACATAAACTACATACAGGCCCAAGTGAAGCTTGGCTAACCCATATGCATCTAAGAGTAGGTTCAAAACCAATTGTTTCCCCAAACAATTCTTAGTGTTCAGTTTTGCCCCATGTACCTCTTCAGCAGGCATGAAGTGCCTCACTGAAAGTTCTGGTTAGGTCCAACCATTAAATGATATAATCAGTGTAACCTATCAATAGACAACCAAGCCCGAGTGAAGCTCGGCTCACCTGACTGTTTATTTAATAGTTACGCTGACTTATCATATAATGAATGATAATTCCGATGGTTGACAAGCACCAGGCATGGAGTGCCTCCAATGATTATCAAGACATCGGACTCATTATCACCCACCTTAATGGGAGGCTATGATCTAGTTATCATATAACTATTTCATTTTAAGGACCTAATAATTTTAGAGGATTTTAATAATATGAAGATAAATTGACTAATCAAGTTCTCCCACTGAATCTATGAAATCGGTAGAATGAAACAAGATTAAGTCAGGTTAAGTGGCACCTAAATCAGTCATACTGATATCCTTACAGGCATGGGTCAACCCGAATCAGGTAAATGATCTGAATCATAAATGGTTCACCACAATGACCAGGTGAGAGAGATCGATGGGAGGGATATGCCATTAACTCGTTAAAGACGCATCAATACGAGTAGCTCCCAATTAAAAACCATTCGATCGTTGATCCTAGAGCAACTTGCCATCCCACCTTGACATCATATGGTTAACCAATTCTGATTTGACCATCTAATAGATTCATGCTCAACCACGGAGCCTAATCTACTTCCATTTGGTTTAATCAAAGAGAAGGACTTGATCAACTACAACTATTGTTTGATTTAGAGCATTCTTAACCTAATCTAATTAGATTTGAACAAATACTCTTTTAGTCCAGTTGATTTAAACCTTAGAGTCTAACCCTTTATGGACCCGATTTAGCTAACCCAAATGATTAAATATATTTCATGTTAACATGTCATATATTTCAATCAAGCATAATGTTACTACTCATAATTCCTATATTTAGATCATATCTAAAAAAAAATTATGAACTAATATTTGACATTCAAATAAAACTCTCATAAATATTTGTATGTTTTATAACATAGACATCATGCCATCATATATCATATCTATGTTTTTATACTAAACATGCAAATATTATGGTTTTATACAACATCAATATGTATCAAATATAAAATATCTTTTGAGAGTGTGTGTAATCTATGTTTTGATGCCAAAGCATAATTTAAATTTTCTTTAAACAAAGCATCAACGATAAAACAATCGCACGACAATATGAATACCTCATTGAATGGGTAATTCGGATTTTTAATCCACCTGTGACCATATGGCCTTGTGATAAGTTTTAGCCATAATTACATAATTAATGAGAATATTAATTTACATGCAATAAATTAGATCATTAACGAAACCATGGCTCTGATACCATTTGTAGGGAGAAATAGTCTCCGAGGCATGCATATTTTTAAAAATTGATAACTATTATCATTGCAAAAATTAAAAGATTACATATTAATCTATCTAATATGCATCAAGATCATATCTTTGCCTATATATTCAGGGTCGTTTGATCTAAAATATGCATATAAAAATATCAAGATCATATCTTGATCTTCAAGATGACTAGTCACACTATTATCTTGAAGCCTGCCTTAAGATCTAGGGATCAAATCACTTACCTTAAGAACAGTAGGTAAATCCTTATTGCTCTGCAGCCGTTCAATCGTCCGGCCTCTAGTATCGTCCACGCGAAGCCCGAATGATCAAATTTCCGGGAGTGCTAGCTGGAAAAATAGCTTTGCTGATCTTGAATCCTCTCACTTGAATCTTCCTCCAAGATCCACCAGGCTTCCGCTAACACCAGAATCACCAAGGATTTTCTATTCTAACATTTTAGAATTACAATCCATGACAATTTAGAATTACAATCCACGACAAATCGTGTATTGTTGTTCTATTTTTTGTTCTGTGTTCTCTGGTGAGGGAATGCCCTCTATTTATAGTCTAGATTTAGCCTTGACATTTAATTCTGACATTTAAGAATCCATCGTTTGGCAAAAGCGAAGAGACGCCGAAGCGCTTGGTTTAATTCCGACGTTTGGAGAAAACCAAGGAGTCGCGGCGTTTGGTTTAGTTCCGTCGTTCGGAGAAAACCAAAGAGACGAGGGATAAATCCGACGTTCGGTAAATAAATGTCATGCATTAAATTCTATCTCATGAGATGAGATTTTAGCCATCTCATCATATGAGATCCATATTCGAGAGGTTTGGGTTCTGATCTGAATTTATTTGACTTAACCCATAGATCATGGTCCAAGCCCAAATCAAATTTGGCTAGTCCTGAATCTATTTAAATTCAAATCAAGTCTAATTTCAAATCAATATTTGAAATTGACTTGTCCTTCTAATAGACTTAAACCAAATTGAATCTTATTCAATTGTACTTAACCCAATTGAGATAATTCAATCAATCAAATTGATTAATTAAATCATATACGATTCTCAATCGTTGATCAGCAAATAGATCATCCTAGGAAACTTCTATGCGTGTGACTCTCTAGGTTCGAACCTAAGCCGGTAGTGTTGAGAAATATGGGAAAATTGTATTTACCCCAACCTTATTGATTTTGATGATTTCCAAAAGCCATGAGTATTTTAAAGGAAACAATGAGTTTATTTATCAAAAACCTTGAGCTTATTCAAAAGGAAAGCAATGGACTCTAAATGGTTAAATTCACTGAGTTTTGAATCAATTTGAAAGAGAAGTTTCAAACTCTATATTGAAGATTTCAAAAAGGAATTCTTTACATGTTATATATCAATCTATGATTTCTTGAAACATGTCTTGAATTCATGCTTAATGTCATATCAATTCTATTCAAATCACATTTATATTTAAATTTATTTAGGACAAGTTTTAAAGTCTATCAGAACATTTTTTTGATTTTTGTATCACTCCCGAGCCGACTCAAGGGTTTCCGAGTCGACTCCCCAAAATATCTATTTTTCAATGTTGTCCTGAGTCAACACTTGAGTTTTCAAGAGTTGACCCCTGAACCTTCGCGAGCCGACCCATGGACTGTGCGAGCCGACTCGACTCAGACGGCAGAAAGGCTCATTCTTGAGCACTTCTCGAGTCGACTCCCCGCATATCGCGAGTCGACCCCTGAAAGTTAGGCGTTTCTGGAATCGACTGTGCGAGCCAACTCCTACAAAGCTCGAGCCGACTCCACGGAATCTGGACGCGATTTTTCACGATGACACATCAGCTCCAACGGTAAGATTTTTAAATAACGGCTATTTTTCTGTGTTTCTAACGGATATATTTTTGCAGAATCTATAAATAGAGGAGCTCTTTTCAAATCATAAAAAAGGAAATAGAAAATCAAAAAGAGAGAAAGAATATCTTTCAAAAGAGGGAAAAACAGAGCCTTATTGGGAAAAATCTTCTAGTTCAAAATAGAGTGACTCAAAAGGAGTGAAATCAAGAGGAAGTTTCATCTACTCCAGATCATCAATCCACAAGAGCCAAAAGAAAATCCAAAAGCTTTTCAAAGATCAACTCGGAGGATTTTCAACATTCAACAAAAGGAGAAAAAGCTTCATCTCAACTCCAAAGTTTTCAAATGGTCAAGAATCTTGCTGAGGCCTGATTCAATACTTCAAGAGGAGTTAAAGAGAAGAAGGAAGAAAGCCAAAGCCACAACCATCTGCAATCTTATCAGGCTTTTCTAACCCTTTATACTTTATTTGTATATTTGCTCAAGGGGAGCATTTCAATATTTAAACTCTGTTATTCTGGTTGTTTGCTGATTCAATCAGTGGATTGAATCAGTGAAGGTTATTACCTCGTTGCAAGCCGGAGTGCTTGTGTTGGGTTAGTTGTGATCCCGTGAAAAATAACGTGTAGGGTTTTGTGCTGGTGAGCCCGAGTAAAACCGGCTGGGTTCGTTGTGATCCCGGAAAAATAACAAGTTTGAGTTGTGAACTTGTAAAACAACTCGGCTGTAATCGAAGAGATTATAGTGGACCCAAGTGAACCTTGGGAGTGGATGTAGTGTTGGTTGCACCGAACCACTATAAAATTATCTTGTGTTTGCCGTGCTATATTTTCTCTCTCTCTATCTCTCTTATTATTTGCTTGTGCATTGATTAAAGTTAGCCTCTCACTTGCACATTTAGCTAACTAATCAACTAAAGTTAAAAAGACTTAAATTTTTAAGAACCCAATTCACCCCCCCCTCTTGGGTTGCCATCTGGGCCAACAATTGGTATCAGAACAAGTGCTCATTTAGAATTTGATCTCACGATCAAGGGCTAAAGATCCTTATGGCAACACAAAGTGGTTCATGTTTTGCTGAAGGTCATTCTACGAATCGACTTCCTTATTTAATGGAACCAACTATTCATATTGGAAAGCAAGAATGAGAATATTCATTCAAGCTTCTGACTATGAATTGTGGGAGTAATAACTAATGGACCTAGTACACCCACCACTTAGTTGAAGGCATTGTTCCTATGCCCGAAAGGGATTGGAATGATAATGATAGAAGAATGGCTCAATTAAATGCTAAAGCCATTAACATTTTGTATTGTCCTTAGACTCTAATGAATTCAACCGAATCTCAACATGTAATTCCCACAAAGAAATTTGGGATAGGTTGGAAATAACACATGAAGGAACAAACCAAGTTAAGGAATCAAAAATAAACATTTTGGTTCATAAATATGAATTGTTTACAATGGAACAAACTGAAACCATCACATGCATGTTCACTAGATTCACTGATATTGTGAATGGTTTAAAGAGTCTTGGTAGAATTATTCTAATGCTGACCTTGTGCGCAAATTCTTAGGTCACTACCAAGATCGTGGGAAGCGAAAGTCACTGCTATCCAAGAAGCAAAGGACCTCAATGCATTACCTTTAGAGGAGCTTCTAGGATCCCTAATGACCCACGAGCTGACAATGAAGCAGCATGTTGAGGAGGAAACAAAAGAAGGAAAACACTTGCCCTT
>UESW01004042.1:222284-259499 GCA_900491605.1 Calamus simplicifolius
TGCAAAGTTGATGCAGGGAGAATTCGAGATGAGCATGATGGGAACTCAACTTCTTCCTTGGACTCCAGATCAAACAAAGCAAAGGAGGGAATCTTTATCAACCAAACCAAATACACAAGAGAACTACTCAAAAGTTTGGTATGGAAACAATGAAACCCCTCGGAACTCCAATGAGTCCTTCATGCAAGCTAGACAAAGATGAGAAGGTAAAAGATTGACCAAAAGTATTATCGAGGTATTATCGGATCCCTTCTTTATTTAACAGCAAGTAGACCAGATATTATGTTTTCAGTATGTTTATGTGCTAGATTTCAATCTGAACCTAAAGAATCACATTTAATAGCTGTTAAAAGAATTTTAAGATACTTAAATGGAACGAAAAATGTAGGTTTATGGTATTCTAGAGACTCAACTTTAAACCTAATTGCATATTCGGATTCTGATTATGCTGGATGTAAACTAGATAGAAAAAGCACAAGTGGTGCATGCCATTTCTTAGGAAGTAACTTAATCACATGGTTTAGCAAAAAGCAAAATTCAGTTGCATTATCAACTACTGAAGTTAATATGTAGCAGCTGGAAGTTGCTGTACGCAAATCCTATGGATTAAGCGACAACTTGAAGACTATGGTATCACACTTGATAAACACCCATAAGATGTGATAACACTAGCGCAATCAATTTAACTAAAAATCCGATTCAACACTCAAGGACAAAACACATAGAAATTAGATATCATTTTATAAGGGAACATGTAGCTAATAATGAAATTTGTTTAGATTATGTAAACACTGAAGAACAACTAGCTGACATCTTTACAAAACCTTTAAGCGAAGAAAGATTTTGTTATCTTAGAGGAGAGTTAGGAATTTGTAACCCTTTGGATAGATTTGAAACCTCTAAGGAAATATATCTAGAGTTCTTTTCAATTTCTCAAAATCTTAAGGAAATTTTATCTAGAACTCATATCAATTTGATCTATCAAAATCCATGATTTTTAATCATACTCAAGATCAAATCCGGGTTCATTTCAGACTCTGAAAAATTTTGATTTTTACTCTGAAATGGTTTCGGAGCCGACTCGAGAGTATCGAGTCGACTCGAGTTTCTGCTGAAACTCAGGAGTCAACCCCTTCTCTGAGCGAGTCGACTCGAGATCATGTCTGTGCTCTGTGACTTACCTGAGCCGACTCTACGCTTTGCGCGAGTCGACTCGACATGGTCCCAAATCGCTTTATTAGGGCACGAGCCGACCCATCGATCGATTCTAATCATTCCAAATTATTTCAAAACCCTCCAAAACCCTTCAAACTTCCAAAATCTTCCAAAATCCTTAAACAATCATTCCACCTTGATTCAATGGCCCCAAAACCCGTGGTGCTAGTAGTAGCCGTGCCGGGATGAAAAGGAAGAAGACCGTGCGTCGACCCGTTCGCGACCCGACTCCGGACTCTTCGCCTGCTTCCTCTTCGGATGATTCGCCTGCTCCTACTGCCACTACTCCTCAGGTAGATCACTTTGCGAGTAGAGTCATTACTACAGAAGGAAGTTTGACTTTGATTTGTTTGAGAGAGAGGATTGCTTGTAGGGTCACAGTTGAAAGAAATGGGATTTGAAAAGATGCTCCTTAGACGCCCAACATTCCCAGCATTAGTTAAAGAGTTTTTATAGAAATTTGACTAGAGGGGACAATGGTTTGATCAGCACTGTTAGAGGAATTGGTTTGAATGTCACTGCCATTATTCTTTAAGTTATTGGACTTACCCCTATCTGGACCTTCCACTTTTGACCCAGAGGATAGGTCTCCTGCCTCACGAGATTATTGAATAGAAATTTTGAGGGATTTGAAGAAGTCTTTGCCAATCAGCTGCCACTGGACTTAAGATTGCTTCACAACATCTGCAGCAGGATTCTTTTCCCTAAGACAGGCCGTTTTGACTACTTGTCTGAGAGGGATATCTTTGTTATGGATGCTGTAGTTTCAGGCAAGCCAATCAACTTACCCATCATGATATTATGGTAGATAGCTGATTGTGGGAGTAAGAGGAAATCTTGTCTTCCCTACGGCATGATCTTGACTCAGTTATTCAGAAGCCAAGGAATTGAAATTAGTGATAGTGAGCCCAGAAAAATTTGAGACATACTGACTACTATTCATTGGCCACTATTCACCGCATGGGCTTCAAGAAAGTTAATGGTAGTTGGATAAGAAAAGGTCAAGAAGATGTTAGAGCGGAGGACAGAGTTGAAGACATTGGAGCTGAGGTCGAGGTTGGACCTTCTGTTGCTGGACCGTCTGAGGCAGGACCTAGCATGCATTATTCTCCTCCACCTCAGGCTTCATCTTCTTCTGTGAGATTTCAGATGAGCAGTTATGTCAACTTAGATCTAGTTTTGCAGAATTTGATAATCAAAGGAAAGATGAAATTGGTCAATTGAGAGAAGACATTAGAGAATTAAAGGAAGACATTATTTCAAGACTTGACTTATTTTCATTTTCTGTTGGTACCCATGTGGATTCACTCAATGCTGAGCTTAAGAAGATATTTGAAAGACTTCAAGGGATAGCTGATGGATCCAATGTGTATCTTGATAGAACCAATCAGTTAAAAAGAGATATTGATGCAGCAGTTGATCAGATCAAGTAACTATGAATGACTTTAACAAATCACAAAAGGATGATATCATGGAAATGATTGGACACTTAAAGAGTTAATTTTCAAGCGTGTCAAATGATTTTAATACTTTGTATTTCTAGATTTCCTTACTAGATTGTATCTAGGAAGTTTTGTTTTAATATGACTGTATTTGAACTTTGATGAACTTAAGTTAGTTTAATTTCATTACAATGAGCTTGTGTTACATTTTGATGTAATTTGACATACTTTTGAAGTAATGAGAAAAGTTATGTTCATTCAATTATGAGTACTTTTGAATATCCTTGAATGCTTATGTTTAATTTGATATAATTTTGAACATCTCAATACTCAATTGATAACATAGATGCTGAATGAATTCGAAGGAATTTAATCAAGTTGATGCTCTGATGCATCTCAACCTTTTTGTTGATTACAAAAAAGGGGGAGAGATTTATATGATTTAATCGTATATGCATCATCATTAAACCTTATATGCTTTTAATTGCCCTAATTAAATAAGGGGGAGAGAATTAAATAAGAAAAAGAAAATATATGTTTCATATAAGGGGAAGAGATAATTTGAATTTCATAAAGAAAAAGGTTTATTTGCTTAAGTTTTTGAATTTTAAAAATTTTGAATGAATTATAAAATTGAGGTTCATAGGGGGAGCTACCTCATTGAGGGGGAGCCTTTCCATGAACACAAAAGTTGATTTTGGTATCATAAATTTGTTCAAATTTATAATGCATATACTCAATGTTTTTGTCATCATCAAAAAGGGAGAGATTGTTGAGAAATATGGGAAAATTGTATTTGCCCCAACCTTATTGATTTTGATGATTTCCAAAAGCCATGAGTATTTTAAAGGAAACAATGAGTTTATTTATCAAAAACCTTGAGCTTATTCAAAGGAAAGCAATGGACTCTAAATGGTTAAATTCACTGAGTTTATAATCAATTTGAAAGAGAAGTTTCAACTCTATATTGAAGATTTCAAAAGGAATTCTTTACATGTTATATATCAATCTATGATTTCTTGAAACATGTCTTGAATTCATGCTTAATGTCATATCAATTCTATTCAAATCACATTTATATTTAAATTTATTTAGGATAAGTTTTAAAGTCTATCAGAACATTTTCTGATTTTTGTATCGCTCCCGAGCCGACTCAAGGGTTTCCGAGTCGACTCCCCAAATATCTGTTTTTCAATGTTGTCCTGAGTCGACACTTGAGTTTCAAGAGTCGACCCTGAACTTCGCGAGCCGACTCATGGACTATGCGAGCCGACTCGACTCAGACGGCAGAAAGGCTCATTTTTGAGCACTTCTCGAGTCGACTCTCCGCATATCGCGAGTCGACCCCTGAAAGTTAGGCGTTTCTGGAATCGACTGTGCGAGCCGACTCCTACAAAGCTCGAGCCGACTCCACAGAATCTGGATGCGATTTTTCACGATGACACATCAGCTCCAACGGTAAGATTTTCAAATAACGGCTATTTTCTGTGTTTCTAACAGATATATTTTTTGCAGAATCTATAAATAGAGGAGCTCTTTTCAAATCATAAAAAAAGGAAATAGAAAATCAAAAAGAGAGAAAAGAATATCTTTCAAAAGAGGGAAAAACAGAGCCTTATTGGAAAAATCTTCTAGTTCAAATAGAGTGATTCAAAAGGAGTGAAATCAAAGAGAAAGTTTCATCTACTCCAGATCATCAATCCACAAGAGCCAAAAGAAAATCCAAAAGCTTTTCAAAGATCAACTCGGAGGATTTTCAACATTCAACAAAAGGAGAAAAAGCTTCATCTCAACTCCAAAGTTTTCAAACGGTCAAGAATCTTGCTGAGGCCTGATTCAATACTTCAAGAGGAGTTAAAGAGAAGAAGGAAGAAAGCCAAAGCCACAACCATCTGCAATCTTATCAGGCTTTTCTAACCCTTTATACTTTATTTGTATATTTGCTCAAGGGGAGCATTTCAATATTTAAACTCTGTTATTCTGGTTGTTTGCTGATTCAATCAGTGGAGGTTATTATACCTCGTTGCAAGCCGGAGTGCTTGTGTTGGGTTAGTTGTGACCTCGTGAAAATAACGTGTAGGGTTTTGTGCTGGTGAGCCCGAGTAAAACCGGCTGGGTTCGTTGTGATCCTGGGAAAACAACAAGTTTGAGTTGTAAACTTGTAAAACAACTCAGCTGTAATCGAAGAGATTATAGTGTGGACCCAAGTGAACCTTGGGAGTGGACGTAGGTGTTGGTTGCACCGAACCACTATAAAATTATCTTGTGTTTGCCGTGCTATATTTCTCTCTCTCTATCTCTCTTTATTATTTGCTTGTGCATTGATTAAAGTTAGCCTCTCACTTGCACATTTAGCTAACTAATCAACTAAAGTTAAAAAGACTTAAATTTTTAAGAACCCAATTCACCCCCCCCTCTTGGGTTGCCATCTGGGCCAACAGGTAGCATAGAAACAACTTTCTATACTAATCGATGTGCCCATCTAGCAATGGAACCCGACGTCCGGATAGGTCGAAGAGTTGCCGAGCAAACTCCAAGAACCCTAAGAAACAGTTACCGTATAATTCATCCTCTTGACCACAAATGCTAAGGATGGCTTAAGAGCCTGTCAACTCTAAATAGCAAATCCATAAAGTGATTTCAACTTTAGTGATCATGTGACTTTCACATGAAGTGCCTTGGCCAAGGTCTTGCTAAATTGAAACACAAGCATTTCTCCTTTTAATGGGATAGGTCAAATTCCATCTTGATCCACAACTGACTACCACAAGTACTTGACTGCACCCAGTAACCTTTCGTAGCTGGATTAGAAATCCAGGTGGTCCGGCACCTAAGTACAATGAGTTGCTTGTAAGCCACTGGTTGTGATCTTCAGGTCTGAAGGATACTTATACCTATATCTTCTCGGATTAACTCTTGACAGCAGAGTATCCGAAATGAGTCACGTTCGGTGAAATGTACTCCTACACTTTCACCTGTATGTCATACCAGTGTCTCTACACTCCTTGGTTAAGAGGATAACCAACAAATATGATATACAACGTCCTATAATTGATAGTACTATGGCCCTGTCATAGTATATCATTTGTCGCGAACTCTTTTAAGGACCTTCTAAGATAAATCCTCCTTTATCGTGAGGAAGATCCTAAGGGCTTCATTACTTTCAGGAGTATTAAGAAGATGTTCTTGTAATGAATAAACTGCCAAATAACTTTTATTAATATATCAATTTATATACAATTTACATCAGCACAATCATCAAATGATTGGCTTTAGGATACAATTCCCAACAGCTTGGACACGCCGGGGGCCGGCTAGGAGAGTGCCGGGGTCAGCTGAGAGGTACCGGGCCGCTTGGCTTGGACACGCCGGGGGCCGACTAGGAAAGTGCCGGGCTACTAGGAGGTGCCGGGGTCGCCTAGCTTGGACACGCCGGGGGCCGGCTAGGAAGGTGCCGGGCCGCTTGACTTGGACACGGCGGGGGCCGGCTAGGGAAGTGCCGGGCCGCTGGGAGGTGCCGGGGCTGCCTAGCTTGGACACACCGGGGGCCGGCTAGGAGAGTGCCGGGCCGCTTGGGAGGTGCCAGGGCCGCCTAGCTTGGACACGCCGGGGGCCGGCTAGGAAAGTGCCGGGATGCTTGGCTTGGACACGCCGAGGGCCGGCTAGGAGAGTGCCGGGCCGCTTGGGAGGTGCCGAGGCCGCCTAGCTTGGACATGTAGGGGGCCGGCTAGGAAAGTGCCGGGCCGCTTGGCTTGGACACGCCGGGGGCCGGCTAGGAGAGTGCCGGGCTGCTTGGCTTGGACATGCCGGGGGCCGGCTAGGGAGGTGCCGGGCCGCTGGGAGGTGCCGGGTGTCAACCTTGGAGGCGTCGGCCATGAAGTTGTTGGCCATGGAGTGTCGGCCTTGGAGGTGTCGGCCTTGGAGCTGTCGACCTTGGAGCTCTCGGCCATGGAGCTGTCGGCCATGGAGCTGCCGGCCATGGAGCTCTCAGCCTTGGAGCTGTCAGCCTTGGAGCTATCGGCCATGGAGCTGCCGGCCTTGGAGCTGTCGGCCATGGAGCTCTCGGCCTTAGAGCTGTCGGCCATGGAGCTGTCGGCCATGGAGCTGCCGGCCATGGAGCTTAGAGCAATTGGGTGCGCATGGCTTTATGAGGCCATAAATGCTACCGTGGCCGAAGGGCCCTTTGGAGGCCAAAGGGGGGCTTCGTCGGTTTCCTTCCTTCATGGTTCTCTAACGGCGTTGGATCAGCCACATCAGATGCCCCCTCACCCCTGAGTCGAAGCGGGTCCACCCCAGCAAGGCGAAAGGAGTGTTACCTCCCAAGTGGCTGATCCTCGCCTAATTTTGGGGTCTTTATCCTTTGACATGAAGTTTGGATGTGAGTCCCCGTCAACTGTGAGCTGAGGAGTTGGCCTCTCCCAGCTGTGAGTTATCTTGGGGCCACTTGATAGCTGAAAGTAACCAGCAACATGTTGCAAGTATACAATTTAAACGAAGGTATTACCCGATTGGCTGTTGGCCGCTAATGCAGGGCTGAAGCCGCTGAGGCTGAAATGAAGCCGTTGAGACTGTGACGAAGCTACTGAGGCAAAGTTGAGGACGTTGAGTGCCTTTTGAACCCCGAAGGGCGACCTGAGAGTTGAGAGTCGTCAGGAGCCTTTTTAACCCCGAAGGGCGACCTGAGAGTTGAGAGTCATCAGGAGCCTTTTTAACCCCGAAGGGCGACCTGAGAGTTGAAAGTCATCAGGAGCCTTTTTAACCCCGAAGGGCGACCTAAGAGTTGAGAATCGTCAGGAGCCTTTTTAACCCCGAAGGGCGACCTGAGAGTTGAAAGTCATCAGGAGCCTTTTTAACCCCGAAGGGACCTGAGAGTTGAGAGTCATCAGGAGCCTTTTTAACCCCGAAGGGCGACCTGATAGTTGAGAGTCGTTAGGAGCCTTTTTAACCCCGAAGGGCGACCTGAGAGTTGAGAGTCGTCAGGAGCCTTTTTAACCCCAAAGGGCGACCTGAGAGTTGAAAGTCATCAGGAGCCTTTTTAACCCCGAAGGGCGACCTGAGAGTTGAAAGTCATTAGGAGCCTTTTTAACCGAGCTGGCCTCGGGCTTTAGCGCCGATGGTACATCGGGTTTTGAGTGCCGACCGGAGTCGGGCTTTTTAGATCCGATGGTACACCGATCTTCGATGCCAATTGTACATTGGGCTTCTGGGATGCCAACGCGAGGTTGGTCTTCCCTGCATAATATTTTTAAGTATTAGTGAATGGAAATTATCTTAGGTGCAGCGTACTTAGCTCTTGTAGCACCCCCTGTTTTTCCTTTTGTGGATTTAAGCACTTCTGCCCGCTGGTGGTCTGCCCCCCAGGAAGTCATGTTAGGACGGAGCATGGAGTTGGTTGATGACCAGCTCCTCTTCGAAATGAAGTTGGGGACCCATCTTTGAAGTGCGGTGAAGAGAGAGATGGGATCCAGAGCTAGCGGCCGTTGGAGCGGAGCCACGGACGAGGGTCGGAGTCGGACTCGGGAGCCAGAGGTCGCCGAGGGAGGCCTAGGCAGCTAGCGGCCGTTGAAGACGAATGGCTCGGAGAGTCCGCTGAAGACGGATGGCTAGAAGAGAGGATGTTGCTGGGAGTTACAGGATTCGGGCAGCCTCCACATTGGTCCAAGGCAAGGGGCCCTCTAGCTTCCACGGTCTCTCTCTCCTTCCGCTGAGTTGATGACCTGCCCCCCAGGAAACTACGTTGATTGAAGGCGGGGGGCACCAGTGCTGAAATCCGAGGGCAGGCTCTTGCTGGCTAACGAGCCTGAGCCTTAAATTGCCGATGAGCTCCAGAGAAATATGACAGTGGTGATTCTCTCGCTGGGGAGATCTCTCACAGGATGGATGGTGGATGGCTTGAGCGACAACTAAAGAAGCAGCATGGGCTCTTGTTTGTTGCTGAGAGGCCACGAAATATCGCTCCCGTAGCTTTTGGGCAGCTACCATTGATGTTTGGACTTGCAGAGTAAGGGTGGCATGATGCTCTGCCTGAATGGCCCAAGATAGTGGTGACGATGGGGCAGAGAGCCAACCTCTTGTCGGTCAGCTCGTTGAGGATGCCCCCCTAGCGTTACTGGTGGAAGCTCCATGGGTCTTTGTCATCACCATATTTTTATCCACCATTATTGTCGTAGAGGGAGTGAGAGCTTGTAGCTTAGTGTCACAGAACTCTGCCTTCTCCCCCTACCTGGCGCGCCAATCTGTTGACGCCAAATCATCGGCGTCGAGCGCCCGGTCGCCTCCTCCAGCGAGCTCCTCGCGCCTGCAAGCAAGTCTCGGGGGCCAGAGATTCCGGCGGGGACCCTTCGACGCTCAAGTCAGTGGTCTGGGCAACAGCCGTGAGCTTGAGGAAGCTCGAAAAAGAAAGAGAGAGAGAGAGATGGCTCCGAGAAGATCCCTCGCTGTGAGCGTTTTGGGGTGTAATGAGTATGTTACCTGGTCGAGGTCCCTCTTACCCTCTTTATAGGTGTTTAGAGTTTGTCTGGCTTGACTAGTTGAGGCCTTGTAATGATGACCTTGATGGGTGAAGTGTCAGAGCTGATGTCTGTGAGGCATGGGGTTCTACCACTTGTCAGAGCATTTAAGGTGATGGCAGCAATGGCAGAGCTTGCTTCCTTCTTTGATATGTCAGGACTGCAGGTCAAGTCCCATCAAAGTGGGTGGCTACAGCTGGTTGGTGGGTCCTGTCCCACCGGAGAGGGGAAAGCAGGGGCCAAGAAGGACCGGCCAGGATGGCCGGGGATGACTCGGCGGGCCTGAAGACGCCGGGGCCGAGAGGGGCCGGCCAAGGATGGCCGGGGCCGACTCGGCGGGCACGAAGATGCCGGGGCCGGCTGAGAAGTGCCGGGGCCAGGGCCGCCTAGCTTGGACACGCCGGGGGCCGGCTATCTTGGACAATCCGGGGGCCGCCTAGCTTGGACACGCCAGGGCCGGTTAGGAGAGTGCCGGGGCCGGCTGAGAGGTGCCGGGCCACTTGGCTTGGACACGCCGGGGGCCGGCTAGGAAAGTGCTGGGCCGCTGGGAGGTGCCGGGGCCGCCTAGCTTGGACACGCTGGGGCCGGCTAGGAAGGTGCCGGGCCGCTTGGCTTGGACATGCCGGGGGCCGGCTAGGGAAGTGCCGGGCCGCTGGGAGGTGCGGGGCCGCCTAGCTTGGACATGCCGGGGGCCGGCTAGGAGAGTGCTAGGCCGCTTGAGAGGTGCCAGGGCCGCCTAGCTTGGACATGCCGGGGCCGGCTAGGAGAGTGCTGGGCCGCTTGGAAGGTGCCAGGGCCGCCTAGCTTGGACACGCCGGGGGCCGGCTATGAAAGTGCCGGGCCGCTTGGCTTGGACACGCCGGGGGCCGGCTAGGAGAGTGCCGGGGCCGCCTAGCTTGGACACGCCGGGGGCCGGCTAGGAAAGTGCCGGGCCGCTTGGCTTGGACACACTGGGGACCGGCTAGGAGAGTGCCGGGCCGCTTGGCTTGGACACGCCGGGGCCGGCTAGGGAGGTGCTGGGCCGCTGGGAGGTGCCGGGTGTCAACCTTGGAGGCGTCGGCCATGGAAGTGTCGGCCATGGAGTGTCGGCCTTGGAGCTGTCGGCCTTGGAGCTGTCGGCCATGGAGCTCTCGGCCTTGGAGCTCTCGGCCATGGAGCTGCCGGCCATGGAGCTCTCGGCCTTGGAGCTATCGGCCATGGAGCTATCGACCATGGAGCTGTCGGCCTTGGAGCTATTGGCCATGAAGCTCTCGGCCATAGAGCTGTCGGCCATGGAGCTGCCGGCCATGGAGCTTAGAGCAATTGGATGCGCGTGGCTTTATGAGGCCATAAATGCTACCATGGCCGAAGGGCCCTTTGGAGGCCAAAGGGGGGCTCCGTCGGTTTCCTTCCTTCATGGTTCTCTAACGGCGTTGGATCAGCCACATCAGTGCTAGAACCTTTTAATTTATGAAGCTTGACTAACCTAATGTTTTCGTCTTGTCAAGGGCGGTCATCACGACCTATAATCCCAGCATTGGGCGAGTGAAGCCGCGCGCCCGTATCATCATGCGTGATTAGATTTCATGCACGGCATTTCATTAAGCCAAATTTTACTGAAAGCAAGGGAAGCTAAAAGTTGTGCCGCTGATTAGTTTTTTAGTTTTTAACGAACACAACTGCTTAAGACATAATACAATTAAGTAGGTTATGAGACCAGTTTTTCTTGAGAAATCTACCTTAGCTAATTTCACATTAAACTTTTATTGGGGATCGGACCTATATATATATATATATATAGAGGATGAGCAATCAAAATTTCGATGCACCAAATGTTGCACTCCTATTATAGTTTAATTGAATACAATATAGAAATACCCTCCTCAAATTGTGATGAACAATCAAAATTTTTGTGCATTCTAAATGAAAACAGCAGTTCTAGTTAATCTAGGACCTGAAAAGGTCATAATTGTTATGAGGAGAATTGTCGAAAGGTTTTCTTTATTTTTGTCATCAACTTTTCTTTTGATTTTCATTTCTTGATAAACCTAGCCACAAGTAACCAACCGAGACCGCGTATACCGGATCCCACCTTTACGTGCCACCATTTGCTCTTTTCCAGCCAACTGAAAGAAACCGCCCCTTCCTCTCTACTTATGCTCCGTTCTCTCTGTTGTCTCATGGCGAGACCTTAACCTCATTTAGAGAACGAAAACTCGAGAACCAAAAGGAACCAACAGCAGAGGAGTGGAGCATGGCTCTCAGTGGAGGCTTCCCCATGTTCCACCACCTTGGCCCATCCTCCATAGCCAGAGGCAGCCCATTTAGACTCCTCGCCACCTCTGCTACGAGGCCCCTGCAGGTATTACAAAGAGGACCAGAAAACAATGAACATCACAAATTCAAGTTGTTCATTTGTTTCCAGCATTCATTTCATTAATTCATGAATACGGATTGTCACAAGGTTAATTTGTTTGCTTGATGATTTCTTAACTATTTCCATTATTTCTCTCCCCTCTCTTTGTTGATCAGGGGAGTGCAGAGAAGGAGGCTCGAGAGACTCATAAGAAGATGAAGGATGCGGCCTCCGAGGTTAAGAAGACGGCCGAGGATGTGAGGGAGAAAGTCAATGTGGTTGCTGATAAGGTAATTATTTTGTACGCTTAAGTAGTGAGATTGGTTGAGGAAAGGTGCCAGTAATATATAGCATTTCAGCTCAGATCTTAAACTAATTCGATTTAGGATGGTCAAAAGTTAGTGCTCGCTGTTTCATTTACCGAAGCAAGGGAAACAAGCCCCTGAAGGTCAACCATCAGAGCATTAACTCGGGCTTGCCTGCTGGTGATCACATTTCTCTTTGCTTAACAAGAAGACGATCCTAAAATTTAGACTTGGATAATTATAATCTCTCCCTCCTTCTCTGTCTCTCTCTAAAAAAATACATCATTGCATCAAATTATTTCTAAAATAACGAAGTCAAATAATAAAATTTGCTCGTACTTTTAGAATGTTTTCTTATTGTGCATGCTTTGACATCAGAGACCTTGAAATTTAAACGATCCAACTTCTCCATGTTTTGAGAGAGAATAAAAGATTTCTTTTTTGACTAGCTTATTGTCAGTTCTTCCTTCATTCTTTTTGTTTAAAAATCGAATCTTGCTTGGTACTTTTGAAGAGAAAAGAGCGAGAGAGAACCACCAATATTTCCGCTGTGCATATTTTTCGCTTTCTTTTTTTTTTTAAAAAAAATGCACCATAACCTAACTTGCAACTGAATTTAGTTGTACTTCGATGCATCCTTAGAAAGGTCTGTTAGGTGATTGAGAAAACCATTGAAGTAGCTGGCAAGGCGATTGA
The DNA here is from genome assembly GCA_900491605.1 of Calamus simplicifolius. Lineage (NCBI taxonomy): Eukaryota > Viridiplantae > Streptophyta > Magnoliopsida > Arecales > Arecaceae > Calamus > Calamus simplicifolius. The sequence continues at coordinate 234,787 of UESW01004042.1, forward strand.
TGGATCACAAGATGGAAAGAACAAGAGGAAAACAGAGCAAGATTCGTGGGGATCGGCCAAAGAATCCGTCCAAAAAGTTAAGGATACGGTGGTCGACAAGGTCGAAGACATCAAGGAGAATATCAAGGATGGTGCTGAGGCTTTCAAGCGTGCCGTGAACATGAAGAAATGATTCATTAAACCATCAACTTTAATTGTATTTGAATCCCTCCTCGATATATTTCATTGGATCTTTTCTGCCACCACCTTTATAGTACCAAATGTTCTCGGAGAAGTCCAACCTTGGAGCTGTTCTTCTTTTCCACTGAATCATTAGAATGGCTGTTGTAGTTTGTAAATTAACTCCTATATTCCACTAATCATGCATTTGTGGACCTAATGTTGTTCATTCAACATTTCTTTCTTCCCTTTTATGTCAGAAAAGTTGCATTGAAAAACTACAAGTACTCTATATATGTCTTGTCATAACGTAAAATGTAATTTTTTTCTTTTTTTTTTTCAATAAAAAATTTCTAGGTAATGAATTTTAAAATAGTGTAATTCAGATTATTAGTAACCAACTTTCAATAACTAGACCAACCAAATTAATTAGCAAAATCATTTAGTGTGGATGATGGTCCTCAATGTTCCTAAGAAATTAATTAGCAAAATCATTTGGTGTTTGTTTTATGAGATAACTCAATATCTCTTGCATTTTAAAACTAACCAATTCCCTATAAAGAAATTGGGGAACTAAAGAAAACCATTCAACAATCTGGTGTTGTGGCTTATTCTAAATCCACATGAAAGCACATGCTTTCTTGGAAAAATATTACCTAGAAGGTCTTTTTTTTATTTTAAATAAAAATATACTTTTAATCCTTAAACTTTCACTTAATTTTTTTTAATTCTCAAAACATTCAGTTGCCATAATTTAATCTCCTTATATTTTAAGAATAAATGATGTGTCGTATTATCAATCACTCTATTTATTCATATTAAGGTGATATATCAATTGTTTATAAATTTTAACAAATCTTGTATGATTTGGTGTGATCATCATCTGTACCAATATATATATATATATATATGTATGATGAAATGTTAAAGTAAATATTTTAAAAATCTAAAAATTTAAATAGTAAAGATTGAAAGTTTAAAAATTAAAATAAAATTTTATTAAGAATTTGAGGACCAAAAAGCATATTTTTGCTTTTTTTTATCTCTCTTTCAAAATGCAAAAGTAGACCGGTCTTGACTGTATCAAACTAGGGAAAGCTTGATTTTTAATCTCTAATAAGCTTTTGAGTTTTAGCTTTACAATATGCTTTTGGGTTTTAGCTTTATGCAATATCTTTGTGCACCATGCGTGATGTAGGATATATGCATTATGCACTATGATTGATCTGCTCATGCATTATGTACATATAAAAAGTTTTTTTAGCATTACACTAAATTAATCATTTTTATTTTTGATTGTTTTTATCTATGAGAAGAACTTTGTGCACTGTGAGTGATGTAGAATGTATTATTGTGTGCGATATAATAATCATTAGAGGTGGGCTAGAATGTATTATTGTGTGTGACGCACATGTATAATCATTAGAGGTGAGCATGAGCCGTACTTGGTACGGCACGACTCAAGCCTATCGTGCCTCTAAAATGACCGTGCCGTGCCTGGCACGATCCAGTAGCAAACGACGACACAGTAAAAAAAATTCAGACCTGGCACAGCCTGTGGCCCGGACCACGGGCCGTGCCGGATCTAACCGTGTCGAGCCTTCGGGCCGGCAGATGTGCCTAGGCAAGCGTCACAGGACGCTGTGCATAGACAGGAGATGCTGTGCCTAGGCATAGCGGGTACCCTAGCGTGCCGGCACCCTAGGCCGTGTCGGCACGCTTGCTGGCACGGTGGGCCGTGCCAGTATGGTCCGATGGGCCGGTCCAGGCTCGTCATGGATCGTGCTGTGCCGGATCAGTGGAAAAAAATTTTCGAGCAAACACGGCACGATTTACTGGACCATGCCTGGCATGGCCCATGTGGGCCTGAGCCATGCCGTGCTATGACGGCATGATCCAGTGCCTATCTTTAATAATCATGCATATTTAAAAATATTTTTATTTTTTTATATTACATACTTGATCAAACGGGTATGGATCGATCACCGTCCGGAAAGCAGAACTTTTCCTTTGCCTTCCACTTGAGCCCGTTAAGCTTTTAAGCTTTCGTCAGCGAAAAGCTGCAGGAGGAACCGCTCTCCAATGGAAGGAAACCGCTCTCCAATGGAAGGAGGAGCGAGCCAAATTTGTGCTAAAAAACGAATCCTACTTAAATTTCTTCCTATCAACGCCGTTGATTCATGAACGCTGTAGCGCGAGTGCGAGCGCCAGCGAAATACCAATAGTGGCATTTTTTGTAATTATATTCTTAACCGTAGTCTTTGTCTTCTTGCGGCTAGCCCTATATATTGACCACAGAGGCGCCCACCTTCGCCGTTGTGACCACCTCTCTCTCTCTCTCCCTCTCTCACCTTCACCTTCCAGGGCTTCCGCCTTCCCTGAGAGCGAGAGGGTAACGAGGGAAGATCTTGACGAGATCGCGCTCGCTCCTCTGCGATGGCGACGTCGCCCTCGGATCTCACCGCCAGGGCCGTTGTTTCGGAGGGCCGGCACCAGGGGAATCAGGCGCTGCTTCGCTTCCTTCGAGATTTGATCGCTGCCGACTTCGATTTCTCTCCGTCCTCCGGATTAGTCTTTCTCGTGATCTATGGAGATCTATGTTACTTCCCAAACTCGAATCTCCTGGTAATCTCTCTCTTTCTCTCTCTCCCCGTCCCGATGGTCTGGGCTTATTTTGTCTCTTTCTATCATGTCGTTTCTTGATTCTGCTTCTCTGAAGATTTATTTTGATTTCTTGAACGTTTTTTTTTTCTATTTCTACTAGAGTTTGTTTGAGGATTTGACATAGTTTCGATCAAGAGAGGCTTTCGATTGAAGGTTTACAATGCCTTTAAGCCTTTCTGATTATGAGTTACATCCAAGAAGATATCAGATGGTCTTAGGTTAGAGGTTTGATCCTCTTACAGGGCTAGTGGGGTTATCCGTTGATGATCTGCGGAAAATAAAGGTGAAACTTCTCTCAGAAAATGGAGATGAAATGGACTGTGATTTGTTCCTCATATGAACCAAAAATTTGGAAGGAAGGGGCGCAGGGCTGAAAATGAACTGATCATATAATTTAGTTAGCCTTGCTTCAAGCGCTGTTCGTCTTCTTTTTCTCCTACCCTTTTCTGTTTTATAAACATTCAATGTCAAGGACTTACATAATTTTATGTGCAATATAATCATCCAGACAGTCTTTTCTTGCCCCCTTTTCTTCATACCTCTCCTCCTTCCCCTCCACCCAAAAGTATACCAAGCACAATTAAGAGGCGATGTTAAAATATAGCACTAAAATATCAATGAATAGATCCAAGGGCTTTGAATCTACCATGCAGACACACCTCCCAAATGCCCTGTTACATATGTGAATTGTAATACCCTAGCATGCACTCCAAGCTAGCCATCTGTCTGCAAGGAAGAGCGGTTCCTACGATATCTATTCTAGAAAAGCTCCATGAAACAGGAAGCTGCTGCTTAGATAAATAGAATATAATAGCAGAGTAAAATTTGAGGCAGGGTAGATTGTGTCAAGAAGTTCTTGATGCATGCAGTAATAATAACAAAGCCTAAGTTCCAAACTAATTGCAAGAATTTCTTTTTCTTTTTTAGGTAAATGTTCATAAAATGTAACTATAGTTTTATTCTGACCAAGAATCTTTTATAACCCTTCTTCTCAATTCGAGTTCAAGACAATAGAAAAAACTTATGTTCTACGCATAGATGGAATTAAGTTTCTGATGTATGTAATACATTTAGATTTTTTGCATGTGTTTAATTGTCAATCATATTGTTACTTTAAAGCTTTCTATTCATACATGACGCAACTCAAGACATTTGATTCCAGTGGAAGCTTTGCTTATGGAGCATCGAGCTTTAGTTGTCAGATATTTTTCTGTTGAAAGGTAAACAGGTTCTGGAAAAATACCCTATGGTTGCTAATTTTTCATCAATTAACAATTTGATCATGGAATTGTAGCAAAGTTCTTACCTTGATCTGATAAAAATTATTTTGGCTTATTCCGAATGCGTTGTCCATCTTTTTGAAGCAACATATTGTCCCCAAGATACAGGCAACACTAAATGCTCAGTTCATTATTTATATGCTCTTTACTATGTAATGAGATACTTATAATTGTTAATGATCACTAATTAAATAATCAAATATAATACAAGAAATCATACTTGTATATAAAAAGTCACCATCCTTCAATTAAGAACTTGAGAGTGTTACTATCATGCCCCAGATTCAATGTAGTGGCCCAGGAATGACAATACACTGCATGCTAAGCATATGTGCAAGGCGTCTACAATTTATACAAGGAATTATAATAACTATGTCATTTAAAATCAAAAACATTCTTAGTACAAGTTCTGTGATGTTTGGGCAATAAACAAAAACTACAAAATCAGGTTGGGGTTACATGTAACAAAATGTAATCTATTTATATAGATGAAAGTTTCAAACTGTCCCAACTGTTGTCCTCTTCAATTTATATATAATCACACAAGATTTTAATAAATCAAATACATGTTAAGCTTCCATAATTCAATACATGTTAAGCTTCCATAATTCAAATATATTTCATCATGTTATCAAATCATGCATATTATATGCTTAAAATAATTTGAAAACAAATGCTATATAGTATTTCAAAAATATTATTTCATCCAATCCACTATACACTGTAATCAATAAGTAAATTTTATTTTATACCAATGTCCCATGGTCATACACTACGTCTACATAACAAAACATCTCAAAGGTGTATCTTTCTTATACCTCCCCTATGGAGGAAGGGTCTTGATATCAGTATCATGTCACATGTCATATCTTGTCATAGTATATCTTAGGAGTATGTGTCCTTCACTAATTTATTCTGTGGAGGTGGGTTTCGAATCATGTAGCATATCATGCCATATTCTGTCATAGCACATTTTATAGGCATGCGTCTTCCACATATTACCTCTATAGTGATGGTCTTGGAGTCATGTAACATATCATATTATATCATCTCATGTCACAGTGGGGCACATCCTAGGGGCATGTGTCCTTCATATATAACCTCTATGAAGGTGAATCCCAGAGTCATGTAGTATATATATCTCATATCATAGTGGATCATGGTGGCAAATAATAGCATATTTATAAAATATCATTTTGATGTCATATATGCAAGATAACATGTATTATTAAAAAATATATTTTTTAAATTTACAGTGATTTGAACATATTAAAAATATATATACAGTTATATAATAATTTTGATGTACCAAATATTTTGTAGAGTTGGTAATTTCAAAATAATCATATCAGTAATCAATTGCATGTATCAAGTACCAATTATTTTGCAAAAAATAGCAATTTCAAATAACCATATCAAATATTCAATTGAATATGCAAGATACCAAATATTTAACAATTTCAAAATAATCACTTCAAATAATCATTTGCATAGGATACCACAAATTCCATTTTTCAAATAACACTATACTTAATTTAAATTCATTATTCCAAAAATAGCATAATTTAATAATAATTTATGAAAATCATTAGAATTGGATTACTTACCTGAACGCTAATATAAGGATAAAAATGAGCTAGATAGGCTTTTGAGTACCTACAACATAATTTTTTAATTTTTAATTTTTAAAATTAGGATGTCAAAATGATTCTTACTCTCTACCCAGTTTAATCCTGAACCAATTTGAGACTTGAATATATCTAAATATGAGAATTTCTATATACACCACAAAAATTACTCTCTACACCCATACTTAAAAAAATAAAATACCCAATTTACCCTATTGTGTAATGACCTTTATACCCTCTAAAATTTCTATCTACACCCCCTCTCCTTGCCATTTCAGTTTCCTTAACCCTCATTCCCCTTAATCCATTAAACCCATCTAAACCCCTTGTTTGAAGGAATTTGAACCTTCATTTTAACGATGGATAAGCAACTAGCGATTTGGAAAGATCCTACGGATGCAAAGATTCTTATTTTTACCTATTTTTTAGTTTTTTTTTGTCGAATCGTGCTTTGTTTGGCCCTGATATGCCGAGCATAGCCTTACTGTTCAGCCCAAGCTTGTTCAGTCGAACAATAAGGCTTATTCGGCTCCACAAGGCTGAATAGAGCCTATGTGGGTGGCTCCGATTGTCCACATATTGGGTGATGAGGAGATAGGATTGTTCGTGCAACTTCCTTCAAGCGACTGCAAGTACAATTGATGATCAAGTTCCTAAAAAAAAGGCCTACAACAACTGATCACAGGTAGTCCATCGTCGGATGGAACCGAGGGTAGAAGCGCAGCCATGCACCGCAATGCACGGTGATTACCAACGCTCGATAAGGGAGTCTGTTGGAAAACCAATGCATTGGTGTGAAGTAGTTGATAGGCGAGATATAGCTCTGAAAGATCGTGATGAGAAAAAAAGGTTGTAAAAAGACAAAATGAAGATATCTACCATCGTCCGATTCATGTCCTCAATCTTCCCTATCGACCGCCTTGATGGTCTCCAATTCTCTCTTGTTCACCCTGCTCGCCGCTGGGAAAAAGGGGAAGGAGAAGGGAGAAGGGGTGTGGAGAGAAATAGGGTATGGGTTTGAGGGTAATTTTGATAATTTTTAAATTTGAGGGGGTGTAGAGAAAAAATTTATGGTTGTGAAGAGTAATTTAAAAAATTTTAAATCTTGGATATAAAAATAATTTTGTTGTGTATATTAAAAGTCAAATGAGGAAATAAAATTCATCGACAAACTGGATCAAAATTGATCCAAACCTCTTTTTCTTTCTTCCTTCCTTCTGGTTCACCCGAACCAGAGGAGGTGGCCGGCGGCAGCCCTATGCCACTGGCTCTCCCCGGTGTCAGACTGGCCGCTACCGATCGATCCAGTGCTAGCCACCATCGATGGCCACCTCCTCATCCTCTCTTTCCTCTTCTTCTTTTTCTTTAATTCTTCCTCCTTTCGTCACTATTCTCCTTTGGGCAGCGGCACGATCGACCTCTTTTGATTGGCCGAACCTCATCCAATGTTGCCCCGGCCCGATGGGGGCCATTGCCAGTGGCCCGGGCCCAGCGAGCTAGTGGGCATGCCATCGGCCAACCGATAGCGGGAGCCCTCTCTCTTCTCCAACCACTTGCCTAGGGAGGCGTGCGAGGTGGCCAGAGCCTTCACATGGCTCTCTCTCTCTCTCTCTCTCTCTATCTCTCTCTCTCTCTTTTTCAATAATAAATACGGGGAATTACGATTACCTTACTCTGTTCTTATGGAAGGGTTACATTATTGAAATTCGCCTCCTAACACATCTAGCTTCACTAGTTTTTAGAGTGTTCGTAGAGCTGGTGATGCATATGCATGACACTATTGTGTGCCTAAATCAGGAATCTAATTCATCGATCATGATTGGTGTATTTGTAAAACACAACTAGTTTAAAATATGAAAGGTTCAGATACATGTAAACAATGAATCAAATCAAATAATTCTATCTTAATAAATGATCCGTTTTATGCCCACATGATATGTAGGCAGAACGCTTCTGAATTATACCGTTTCTGTTGTTAAGCACTTTAGGTGTCATCGATCATGATTATAATTTTAGCTATTCAACTTAACTCTTCCATCATATATTTGCATTGATGAGATTTGGGATCAAATCTTATCTGAAGTGTATATACCTGATAAAAAATCAGTCTTTTTTACCAAACATGAAGATGATATAATCTTTCATGTGAATTCATTTTATCTATGGCGGATTGTTTCATAAATCATTTTTCAGGCAGGCTTCATGCATGCTCATCGATCACGTACAGCTGTTTCTTTCTTTAGGAGCCTTTCATTCTCTTGCGGTTGTAGTTTCTTTGGCTGTTCAGGGTGTCACAGTTTTAAGGACAGAAAGACACCTCTCCTTTTTGCCAGCAAGTTTGCTCTAACAAATGAAGTTGTTATACTAAATGACTTTAAAATACTTTAGCAAGATTTACTTTTGGTTTTTCTGTGTTATGCATCACATAATATCTTTATGAATTTCTATGTTTTTCAGAATTCCTTCAACTTGTTACTGATGCTTGCTAGTCTGCATTAATCTTGGCTATCATTTTGCTGAGTTGATTTTTCAAATGTACACCATTGTGAACTTTGTTTGACTTCCTCACCTTTCTTTCATGCTTTATTGTTGCATGTGCTACATATGCCACTCTCCTATGTTAATGACAGTGAAGTGTAGATTCATTATTGATGTGGCTGATGGCGCCACTTAAACGCTAACGGCTAGAGCTAACTGACAGCAGAGACCAAAAGAAGCGGCGGCCCTTACCTCTCCAAGGCAGCCCCAGTGGCCCCGCTTCTCCAAGGTGGTTCCCGCTCTGGAGTCAGCCTCAACGCTAGTTGCGACGCTAGTTTCTACATCAACTCCTGAGCGAGCTAAGATGCATACGTGGCCCCCCACGTGAGCCAGGCCCATCAACCACCTGACCCACGCACCCGATGGGACCAGGCCCATCAACCACCTGACCCCATGCCCGATGGGACCAAGCCCATCAACCATCTAACCCACGCATCTGATGGGACCAGGCCCACTATCGTTTAACCCATGTATCAGATGGGACCAAGCCCACCAACCACTGGCTGACAGGATCAGGCCCATCAACCATCTTTGAGCTTATATAATCATCATGAGTTTAGCAGACATTCTCTTCACGGAACCTCATGCGGCTATCCCCCTGAATGGGATTCTGGGTCCAGAAAAAGGGTAAGAGGAACCTTTGGCAATGTATGCACACTTAACACTCAAAGAACATTCTCATCTCTGGGCTTTTCTCTCGAGCTTCCTCAAGCTTATGGCTATGACCCAGGTCACTAACTTGCCCATCGAAGGGTATCGAAACTTTCAGCCTCGAGACTTCTTGTAGGTCCTTCGCGACAGAGAGAGTTTCATCCACAACCTCACAGAGCCCTCTGACGATCGCTATTGTGATCGGACATCAACAGATTGACGTGCCAGGTAGGGGAAAATAGCAGAGCTCTGTGACACCAAGCTACAAGCCCTTACTCTCTCTACGACAATAATGATGGTAATGCATACTCGGAAGGCCTCTGTTAGTCGCATTGGGGTGGAACAGCAAAAGGCTAGCCCTCCTGCTACTAACCCTCCAGTTACTCCCACACCACCAACTGCAGCCACTCAAGTTGAGCAACAAGCCACACTCACTTAGCAAGTCCAGACCTTGACTGCGGTGATCCACGGATTACAAGAGTAGCAGTCTGCAGGCACCCAACATCAGCCTAGGTCTTCTACACCGTACGGCAAATGCACCAACCAACCAGCAATCCACTCGGGAAATACGTCCTCAGCGAGGGACTCGCCATCATCGTACCTCACCCAGAGGACACCATCGGAAGACCCTCAAGAGGTCACGGTCCCTCGCCCATAGCTCGGGTGACTCTTCTCAGAACGAAGATGGGGAAGAGCCCAAGCAGAGGTACCACCATCCGCGCTCTTCCCCTTCTTCATCTTTTGAGTCATCGAGGAGGGTGTCAGTCATCAACCACCAAGCAGAGAAGCATTTGGATTAGTACCACCGGCAGTTAGAGGATCTCAGCAGAAAGATTAATAACCAGCTGGAGCTAGACTACGATACCCATCCTCCCTACACTTGCTGTATCCTGGAGGAGTCCGTTTCCCCCAGGTTTTGTCTTCCTCAGCTGGATCCGTATGACAGCACAATGGATCTGCTTGACCATCTCGAGAGCTATAAGGCTCTCATGCAAGTTCAAGGGGCAACCGATGCCCTCCTGTGTAAGGCTTTCCCAGCTATCATGTGAAAGGCCGTGCGCGCTTGGCACTTCTGCCTGCCCTCACACAGTATAGATTCCTTCGACAATTGGAGAGAACCTTTTTGGCATACTTCGATGCCTGTCGGAGGATCCCTTGGGTGGCGGACAGCCTTTTCTCCGTTGGTAGAAAGAAGAAGAATCTTTCAAAGGCTTCGTGGCTCGTTTCAAATGGCTGCCCTCGAGGTCTACAACTTGGACGATGCGATGACAACTGTGCACTAAAGCGGGGACTTTGTCTTTCTCATTTTACTTTTTCCCTCGACAAGAAGCCCTCCAGCTCCTACGCTGAGCTACTACTCCGTGTGCAGAAGTACATTCGCATCGATGAAGCCGACTCCATCGGCAGGGAGATCAAGGGAGGGTTCAACAGGAGATCCGCCTGCATAGAGTTTAGCAGACCCTCTCACCCCAAGAAGCTCGAGCCGCCCCGTCGATCGGACAACCGATGCTGGGGTCTTGCCCCTAGGGACGATAAACTCATTCCTCTTATCGCTCCCTGCTCTCACATTCTCATGGAGATCGAGGGTGAACCATACTTCCAGCGCCCTCCCCTAATGAAGAATGGAGCACCCTATGACAAAAGCCGTTATTGCCATTTTCATCGGGACTACGACCATGACACCAAAAATTGCTTTAGTCTGAAGTGCACCATCGAGGAACTTATCCAGATGGGCTACCTTAAAAAATTTATCCAGAAGGGACCCCCAGCTGTTCCGGCGCTGATGGGGCCTCTGCTTGCCCAAGCTAACGTCGATAACACCCCAACGGAGAAGACGATGTGAATGATTTCTTGGGGGGTAGGCTCCACGTCCAAAAGGCCAAGGGGAGATAGAGGGTTATAAGATGTAATCCCCTTTCCTAAAAGAGAGTTGCTGAGGTTAATAATGTAAACAATGATGGCATCATCATTTCGATGACGATTGCCAAGCATCCTATAAAATGAATCTTAGTAGATAGTGGAACCTCGGCTGACATCATTACTTATGATTCTTTTGTTCGGATGAACTTGTCTCTCAACTTCCTTCAACTAGTGGCAGTGCCTTTGGTCGGTTTCACAAGAGACTCGGTGAGGGTGGAAGGTGAGATTACCCTCCCAGATACGATCGTAACACCACCATGTCAAAGCATGATCTTTATAAAGTTCCTGATCGTCCAAGTACCTTTGGCATACAACGCCATTCTTGGCCGACCCGTCATAAATCTCCTTGACGTTGTTATATTCACCAAGTAGTTGCTCGTTAGGTTTCCAACCAGTAACGGGATCGACGAGATGCGAGGGGAGATAAGCCCGGTCCTGCTTCAAGCCCTAAAGAGGCGGAAATTACACCAGCCCCAAAAGCACCTGATCCCAGAGAGCCTGGCAAGGGGGGAGAGCTGGCTGAGCAGCTGTTGACTTTTTTACTGAAAGATGATCCGATGAGGACAGTGCGGGTCGGCGAACTTCTTCCTGTAGAGTATAGGGATCATCTTCTGGCCTTTTTGCAGGCCAACTCAGACATCTTCGCCTAATCGGCATTGGATATGCCTGGCATACCATCGGAGGTGATCACCCACAGGCTAAACATCGATCCAAAGCATCGCTCGATTCGCCAGAGAAAGAGTTTTGCCTCTGAAAGACAGAGAGCCATTGACGAGGAAGTCAACAAGTTGCTCGTTGCTAGCCATATTCGACAAGCACACTACCTGGATTGGTTGGCTAATGTGATGATGGTCTACAAGGAGAATGAGAGTTGGAGGATCTGCATGGACTTCACCAGCCTCAATAAGGCATGCCCGAAGGACAACTTTTCACTGCCTCGGATTGACCAGTTGGTGGATTCAACATCCATTCATGAACTCCTCAGCTTTATAGATGCCTTCTCCAGATACAACCAAATAAAGTTAGACCTAGATGATAAAGAACATACTTCTTTCGTGATTGAGAAAGGCATCTACTGTTACAAGGTAATGCCTTTCGGCTTAAAAAATGCAGGAGCCACCTATCAGAGACTGATGAATAAGGTCATCAAAGACCAAATCGGACGAAACATGGAAGTATACGTAGATGATATGCTGACAAAGAGTGTCTGCACCTCCGATCATATTTTGGATCTTGAGGAGACTTTCAACAATCTCCGTCACTACCAAGTGAAGCTGAACTCGCAAAAGTGCACCTTTGGGATTACGGTCGGAAAGTTCCTAGGCTTCATGGTGACATAGTGAGGGATTGAGGCAAACCTAGAGAAGATCAATGCCATCCTTGACATGAGGCCACTAGCTAACAAGAAAGAAATGCAGCGGCTTACCGGGAGGGTGGCAGCCTTGAGCCATTTCCTCTTCAAGTCGGTCGAGAGATGTCTGCCCTTCTTCAGAGCCTTGCGCAAGGTGAACGGGTTCGAGTGGATGGAAGACTGCCAAAGAGCCTTCGAAGGACTAAGGAGTTCCTGCCTACCTCGCTGCTGCTATTAAAGCCAAAAGATGGAGAAAGTCTTTTCCTTTATCTCACCGCCTTCCCGGAGGCTGTTAGCTCCATCCTGGCATGCCTTGATGCCGACGAAACCTAGAAGCCCGTCTACTATATGAGCAAAGTACTCCATGACGCCGAGGTTAGGTACTCCAAAACAAAAAAAATATTTTTGCTCTAATTATCTCTGCTCAGCGTCTTAGGTCATATTTCCAAGCTCATCCAATCATGATGCTCACAGACCAACCCCTTAAAGCTATCCTGGCTCGTCCTGACACCTCGGGCCGGTTGGCCAAATGGGCGATCAAGTTAGAAGAGTTCAACCTCTCATTCCATTCAAGGCCGGCTCTAAAGTCCCAAGTCTTGGCTGATTTTTTAGTCGAGTGTACTTGGACCGAGAAGCAAGTAGAAGAACCCCCAATGATGCAACTAGATGCTGAGCTCAAGAAGGTGGAAGAAACCTGGATCCTCCACATAAATGGTGCCTCAAACTCCCAAGGAAGTGGAGCCGGTCTCGTCCTAGCCGGCTCGAAGGGAGAGAGGATGTAATACGCCTTCCGGCTCCTCTTCAAAGCTACAAACAACCAGGCCAAGTACAAAGCCGTGCTAACCGAGATAAGACTCGCCCAGGGGCTCGGGGTGAAGCATCTTAGAGTCTTCACCGACTCCCAACTCATCTCCGGACAAATCAACAGGAAGTACAAGGCACGGGATCTCGTCATGTCCTGATACTTGGAGATGGTCCGACTTCTGATCTCTTTGCTGATATATTTCAGCATTAGCTACATTCCCCGGAGTGAGAATGCTAAGGCCGATGCCCTTTCCCATCTAGCCACCTTGGTGGACAACGTTCTGGGGAGCACCTACATCAAACATTTGGAAAGACCTAGCATCGAAGACAAGGAAGAAGTCCTTTCGGTCACACAGGAGCCGACGTAGATGGATGTCTACATTCACTACCTCACTGACAGCACTCTCCCTACCAATCGCAAAGAAGCCAGACTGCTCAAGTGAAGAGCCTTCAAGTTCACGTTGCTGGACGAATGACTATATAAAAGGTCTTTCTCCTATCCTCTTATTAAGTGTGTCGGTCCTACAGATGCCGATTACATCCTTAGAGAGATACATAGAGGCATATGCGGAGACCACCTGGGGGCAGATCGCTAGCGTATAAAGCTTTTCACCAAGGATATTACTGGCTTACTATGAGGGAGGACGACATCGAGCTGGTCCAAAAGTGCGACGATTGCCAATGACACGCACACATCCAACGACAGTCGACTTCTCCATTGAGTCCGCTTTCGGTCCCATGGCCCTTCGCTTAGTGGGGAATGGACATCCTTGGACCGTTTCCTTCGGCTTTGGGTCAGCGAAAGTTTCTACTCATCGCCATCGACTACTTCACCAAATAGGTTAAAGTTGAGGCGCTTGCTAAGATTACTGATAGCAAGGTCAAATCTTTCTTCTAGAAGTCCATTATATGTCGATTCAGACTGCCCCACACTATTATCACTGACAATGGCTAGCAGTTCGATAATGCTATATTAAGACATTCTATGCAGAGCTAAACATCTGCCACCAATTCACCTCTGTCGGCCATCTCCAGACCAACGAAGAAGTCGAGGTCACAAATTGGACCATCCTCCGGGGGCTTAGAACCTGGCTGGATGGGTCTAAAGGCAAATGGGTGGAGGAACTCCTAAGAATATTATGGGCGTATCACACGACCCTAAGAGCCCTGATGGAAGAGACCCCGTTCAGTCTTGTCTTCGGATCCGAAGCAATCATTTCCATCGAGATCGGCCTCCCAAGCCTCCGAGTGGAGTCATACAACAAAAAGGATAACCCCGCTCAACTGAGAGTCAACCTTGACCTCATTGACGAGGTGCGCGATCGGGCATGACTCAGAATGGTCACATTCTGCCAATGAGCATTCAAGTATTATAATGCTCGGGTCTATTCTAAGATGTTTCGTCCTGGAGATCTAGTCCTCAGAAAGGCCGACGTATCCAAACCAACGAAGGAGGGCAAATTATCTTCAAATTAGGAGGGGCCTTATCATGTCACTAAAGTACTTCATAGAGGAGCATACCAGGTCGAAGGACTCGACGAACGGCCCATCCACCATACCTGAAATGCGAACTACCTCCACCGATAATATCAATGATGTACTCCCTCATCAGATGATAATAATAGGAATTCCAAATGTCACATATGACTTGTTTCCAAAGCTGAGGACTTACCGATTTAAAAGGAGCTCGGCGGCCTCATGACTAATGGGTTACTACTCGGTTCGGCATGGAGACGCCCCCAAGGCGATTCTAAAGAGCTCGGTAGCCTCACAACTAATGGATCACCACTTGGTCTGGTGTGGAGACGCCCCCGAGATGGTTCAAGACCCTAACAATTTCGATCCTGTTTGAGTTGCCCTTCGGGCCGGCACACAAAACCCCCGAGGAAGTTCTAAAGGAGTTTGGCAGCCTCGTGACTAATGGGTCACCCCTCGATCCGGCATGGAGATGTCCTTGAAGTGGTTCAAGACCCCGACAGTTCTGATCCCATTCGAGTCGCCCCTCGGGCCAGCGCACAAAACCCCCAAGGTAGTTCTAAAGCAGCTCGGCGGCCTTGCAACTAATGGATCACCACTTGGTTTAGCATGGAGATGCCTCCGAGGCGGTTCAAGATCCCGACAGTTTTGATCCCATTCGAGTCGCCCCTTGGGCTGGCACACGAAACCTCCAAGGTGGTTCTAAAGGAGCTAGGTGGCCTCACAACTAATGGGTCACCACTCGATCCAGCATGGAGACACCCTCGAGGCGGTTCAAGACCTCGATAGTTTCGATCCCGTTCGAGTCGCCCCTCGGGCCGGCACACGAAACCCTCGAGATGGTTTTAAAGGAGCTCGGTGGCCTCATGACTAACGGGTCACCACTCGGTCCTGCATGGAAATGCCTCCATGGCGGTTCAAGACTCCGACAGTTTTGATCCTGTTTGAGTCACCCTTCAGGCCGGCACATAAAACCCTCGAGGCGGTTCTAAAGGAGCTCGGCGGCCTTACGACTAATGGGTCACCACTCGGTCCGGCGTGGAGATGCCTTCGAAGCGGTTCAAGACCCTGACAGCTCCGATCCCGTTCGAGTCATCTCTCGGGCCGACACACGAAACCCCCGAGGTTTTTCTAAAGGAGCTCGACGACCTCGCGACTAACCGATCACCACTCGGTCCGGCGTGGAGACGCTCTCAAGGTGGTTAAAGACCTCGATAGTTCCAATCCTGATTGAGTCGCCCCTTAGGTCGGCATATGAAACCCCTAAGACGGTTTTAAAGGAGCTCGGCAGCCTCATGACTAATGGGTCACCACTCGGCCCGGCAAGGAGATGCCTCCGAGGCTGTTCAAGACCCTG
This sequence comes from Calamus simplicifolius, assembly GCA_900491605.1. Classification (NCBI taxonomy): domain Eukaryota; kingdom Viridiplantae; phylum Streptophyta; class Magnoliopsida; order Arecales; family Arecaceae; genus Calamus; species Calamus simplicifolius. The sequence goes on from UESW01004042.1 coordinate 250,615, forward strand.
ATAGTTTCGATCCCATTCGAGTCGCCCCTTAGACCGGCACACAAAACTCCTGAGATGATTCTAAAGGAGCTCGGCGGCCTCGCGACTAACGGATCACCACTCGGCCCAGCGTGGAGACGCCCCCAAGGTGATTCAAGACCCCAACAGTTTTGATCCCATTCAAGTCGCCCCTCGGGCCGACATATGAAATCTCTGAGGCGGTTCTAAAGGAGCTCGACGACTTTACGACTAATGGGTCATCACTTGATCCGGCGTGAAGACGCCCTCGAGATGGTGTTGAAGAACTCCCAAGCCTACCTAAGCACTCCTTAGCTGATACCGGGACCCTGCAGTCATTCCAACAAACGCTGAGGGACTAAAGACTTGACCAACACTACGAGTCCGTACAAATCCCAGTCAGACCACCGGGAGAACTGCTGGCACTTGCTGCCGAGCCCAAAGATCAGGATCGGTACACCATTACAAAGGAATAAAGCCATTACAAAAGCTAAGTGGATCGACACACTTAAGCAAAATTTTTCTTTTCATTAATGTTCAAAAGAAATACAATGATTGATTTAAATTCAGTTACAATCAAAGTTAAAAAAAGAAGAAGGAAAAGCAGATAAAGGGCCTAAGGATCTACATCACGGCAGGCCCCGGTTCACTACCGGCATCATCCTCGTCCGATGCCTCTTCGTCCAGGTCTCTAGGTCTGATGCCGTCGAGGTCATTGAGCCCAAAGATCTGAGCGACCTTCTCCTTGCAATGCTCGAAGCCCTAGAAGTAGGTATCGAGACCCAGCTCCTCTATCTTCCGATCGAATGCCGAGAAACTTTTATATAGTTCGACAGCATTCTGAGCCCGAGCCTCGGCCTCCTAAGCCCGAGCCTCGGCATCGGCCCTTCTCTCTTTGGCCTCTTGGGCATCCGACTCTGCCAGGATGGCCCTATCCTTGGCGACACGAGCGTCGGCCTCAGCCATCTTAGCCCGCTCCTCTACGTCGCTCAGCTCTTTCACCTTCCTTTTGGCTGGCCCCAGCCTCGCCATAGCCTTCGCCAGCTTGGCCTCGATCATCAAGTTCTGGTCAAGCTCAGTCGCCGCCTTCCCTGCGGCCTCCCTGAACCGGGCCTCCAATTCACCGCAAGTGGCCTCAGTGGCCCGAAGCTTGTCAGCTAGGACTGCTTCCCGAGCCTGAGCCTCGGCTAACTTCTCGGCCGCCTCATCGCACCAGGCTTGGTAAGCGGCCACCCGCTTTCGGGAGTGTGCAGCCACATCGGTGGTCCAGATCATGGTATTCCGAAGGGTAAGGACTTCATTGGTCATCTGCGAAAGTCAATGGGTTAGTCAAAGCTCAGTCCAAACTGACATAAAGAGGAATGGCACAAAGGAATGTTACCTGGAGCACCGACACATATGTCGCATTGAGGATCCTGGTGGCAGGTTCACAATTGAGCTGCTCATGAAATCTTGGTAGATGGACCCTCTCTAGCAAGCGCTCCGCCAATCGCCCGCTGTCTATGGCTGAGAACCTTGGCGGCCACCGCGGTTCCTTGGCATTGGACCCCTAACTGGGCGATGATAGCAGTGTCGTTGGCTCAGCCCCACCTTTGTTCGTCGGCATCTCTTTATCTCTGGCCCCTGGAGAGATCCCTCTTGCCTCCAGCTCAGGAGGGGCCGGGTGTTCGCCCTCGGCCCCCAAGTTAGCTGCTCCGCTGGCTTGATGGGGATCGAAGGTTCATCCTCAGCCTCTAGGTTGACCATCTCTGCCAGCTCGGCGAGAGCCGGAGGTCCATCCTCTGCCTCTTTCGTCGGCCGACTGGCCCCTTCTCTTAGGTCCCGCCTCGGCCATGGTCGGAACATCTCCTCTCGCTCGCGCCTCAGCCAGGATGCTCTCCCTTGACTCCTCCATGGGAGCGATCTCCATAGGAGCCATGGAAGCCTGGGCCAACTCGCCCTGGGCCTTTCGCCGAGACTTCTTGGCCGGCCTCACCATCTCACCGGCCTCCTCCCTCCTCCTCCGAGCTTCCACCTTCAATCGTTTGGCCGGCAACTTCATTGCTATGCAAGGAACTAGAGGTTAAAAGAAAGAAAACTGACACTAAGAGGATGAGGAGGGTGAGATCTCGTGCTCATCGACCGCCAGTGCCAGGCCGGCCTCATAGAGGTTGGCCTCCGCCAACAACTCCTTGTAGTAGGGGGGTTTTGGAGGATGTCAAGCGATCAAAGAGCTCTCGGTCCCTCTCGTTCACGGTGGAGTTTTTGTTGGGGACGTTGGGATTCCTCCAACTCATCCTCACTCCATCCATATAGGCAAAAAGAAATGGGATTTCCGTCCCTTGACTTTGAAGGGGAGGCTAAGTGGCAGAGTCCTTCGAGGCCTAGAGGAAAAAATCCACCACCCATATTCACTGTGGTGATGGAGTTTATAGAAGGCTCGGAACAGGGAAATCTCGACGTCCGAGCCATGGAAGTAACAAAGGACTACAAAGGTGCAAATGATCTGAACCGAGTTCAGAGTCAACTATGCCGGAACAAGTTCATACCTATCTAGCAGGTTGAGGATAAACGGGTGAAGAGAGAGGCAAAGCCCACACTTGAAGAACTCCTCATACAGGGCTACCCTGTCAGCTCCCCCTCCTCTCTGGGGCCACCGACAGCACACCTGCACACTTGTGGTAATCGGATAGAGTTTTACTAGTCTTTATGTAGCGCTCCATAAAGAGCTAGAGAACCCCAACTAATTATCATAAGTGGCAGACACACGAAAACACATCCTGTTAAAAACTTTTCATTTTCATCTCAATTATATACACAAATCACTCAATCAACACTAAGCATCAACCTGCTCAGATAATATTTTTCATGACATTCCTCAGGCAGTTTACAAGATCACATTCACAATCGACATCAAAATCATAAGTGCACACATCATGCTCATAATTTTCTCCAAAACATAAGTCTCGTATTCATATCCAAAAAGGTCTAAAACATCATTACATCTCACTGTACACATACACATATACAAATACAAATATCAAACCACACTCTCTCAATATACAAGGCTAGCATCTATACACCCTTGCATCCAAGCAAGCTTCACCAGCTAAGGGTTCTGTCCTGCTTATCTTGTGATCCTGGCAGAAATACTCACTGATCTGAAAGAACATTTAAATCATAGAGGGATGAGACCTAAGTCCCAGTGACTGGATAACCATCTAACTATGGAGAAATAGAGAACCATAACCTCTTATTTTCAATCGTATGCTGATACTATTTAGCTTGTACAACTCAAAGTACATTTTTAACATGATATCAGATAAAATAAAATGTAGCTTATTCTTCAAATAACATATCAGTACTGAAATACTCTACAATAACTTTTCACTGAAAGATAACTCATTAAGATAAAAATCCATGCATTACAATATAAAGATATGCATTCTTTATCTACAACCCAGACTTCCCATCCCACCGAAATCTGCTTGCCCACTGGCATCTCAAGTAAACTCTCCCTCTCGGGATAACTACTCGGCCCACTGGCCCTTTTTATATCACAACATATGCTTTTAAATCTCATGATGCTGGGCTGTGTGTGTAATGCCTCTGAGGTACCACCCTACAGTCGCCCTCCCGTAGGTGTACTCTCATCGGGTGCGTGACTAGCAACAGGATCCCCGCACAAATAGCACCCCTTACCCGTGCGGTTCACCTGGCAAAGTGCTTTGTTCCTTAACCCTGGAACCTCGGGTTTTCTCTCTGCCCCCACGGGCTATATATAGTAATCAGCTCCACTGAGCTATGATTCATGCCCCCACGGGCTGCTCACAACCAGCCCCACTGGCTGGTTAAGCGTGCACTCACCCCTGATTCTGGGGTTCATCGTACGATTTGTTCGCAAGGAGGTGCCGGCTCGATAGTAGTGTGCAATGCTCATGCTACAGTACAGTCTAAAGGGTGATCAGCCCCCTAGCTGCCTGATGCTCAGTATGATACATACATCATTTGTAAAGCTTTATCATGCAAATATGCCATGTATACATTAAAAATCCCTCATCGAAACTCATGCTTATGTGTTTATGCTCAAAACTCATGCTCGAAACTCATGCTTATTTCTTTATGCTTAAAACTCATGCTCAAAACTCATTTATCAGAATATCATATACTAGGTTCTCATTTCTCATATTTAAAACATACATAATACTCTGCTAAACATAACATACCATAACTAGGTATTAATCTCATTATACTAGCTCAAATTAACTTCTCATTGCTAGATGAGAAACCCACTCACCTTAGTAGGTTACTCCTCGACTGGTACTCAACTCTGGTATTCCGGCTCCCTGGAATAACCCTCTTGACCTACGTCAACATACAGATATGATAGCTATTAGGATTACCTCCACACGAGGTTTTCCCACGAACCATGCATGCATACATGATCTATCCTCTAATATCTCATTATTTTCTTCCCTTTCTCTACTCAAGATTACTTCTACTATTACCTCAAAATACAATAATCTAAGAAAATCTAAAGTCATACAAGATCTAGGGAAGCTATAGCTTACCTGGAGTCGAGCACAAACCCCAAGCTTCCCTTTCCCTTTCTCTTTCTTCCTCCTTTTCTTCTTCTTCCTCTTCCTCTCTTTTCTCCTCTTCTTTCTCTCTTTCTTTCTTTCTTTCTTTTCTCTGGCTGAACCCACGTTTTTTCCCTTTTTCTCTAATGACTTGGGGACCAAGTCATGGGAAACTTAAGGGTTAAGGCATGCCAAATTCCCCTTTTGCCCTCAAACACTCTTAACGCACGCTTTTTGAAAACACGTGGCTCACTTATAACCATGATATTTTGCCCTTAGATTTTCTTTCCCAAGTTGCCCTTAACACAATTAGCAATTGACATCGGAGCCTTTTCCCATTTTGCCCCTGATATAGCATTTTTTTAATCGATTTATAGCCCAGATTATCATTTTTTACTTAAATCGATACTTTTATGTAACATTTCTAAGAAAAGACTTTACCAGCTTGAAGAACTCGATTTTAGAAATCCAACGGTTCAAACGGCATCCAAATCGGACTTGAAACGGATTAAATATGAAATTCTCAAGATTTAACTCAGAAAAACCTGCCGTCTTGGAGTCGGCTCGTAGGTGTCGGCTCCAGAAAATAGGGTCGACTCCAGAAAAGTAGGGTCGACTCCAGAAAAGTAGGCAGGTGTCGACTCCAGCTCTGCAGGTGTCGACTCCAAAGCGTGCCGAAAGTTTAAAACCGTGCCAGAGTCGACTCCACTCCAATAGTGTCGACTCCAACCACTAAAAACATCATTTTAGGATAAAACTCAAACTAAACTTGATTTTTCTTGTGATTTAAACCCATTAAAACTTAAGTCTCTCAATTTCTTAAATCAAACTCATTAACATTCAGAAATATACTTATTTACTCCAAAATTTCTTCTCTTTACATTTATCAAAAGGCCAACACACCCACATTTCACTGAAACTTTCTGACTTTCATTTCAAATGAAAATGCCATAAATTACAAGGTTTTCAGGATGTTACAATTCTCCCCCTCTTAAGAAATTTCGTCCCGAAATTTAGCTAGATATATTTTCAAATAGATGGGGGTACTTCAATCTCATCTCATCCTCTCGCTCCCATGTAGCCTCCTCTTTTTGATGATTTAACCATTGCACCTTAACTAATGGAATTCTTTTACTGCGGAGCTGCTTAATCTCCCTACTCAAGATCTTCACTGGTTCTGTTGCAAATGATAAATCCCCCTGTAACTCTATAGTCTCAGACTGAATCACATGAGAGGAATCCGGCACATACCTCCTAAGCATTGATACATGAAATACATTATGAATCTGAGATAACTCTGGAGGTAAAGCCAATCTATAAGCTAGTGTCCCAACTCTTTCCAGAATTTCATAGGGTCCAATATACCTGGGACTCAACTTGCCTTTCTTTCCAAATCTCATAATACCTCGCCAAGGAGATACCTTCAGAAAGACTCTATCTCCAACCTCAAACTTTACCTCTCTATGCTTTTTATCTGCATAGCTCTTCTGTCTATCCTGGGCTGCCTTTAATTTAGCTCTTATAATTTTAACTTGATCTGCTGTAAGCTGCACTAACTCAGGGCCTAACAGCCTTCTCTCTCCCTCCTCATCCCAACACACTGGAGTTCTACATTTTCTCCCATACAAGGCCTCATATGGTGCCATATCAATGCTAGAATGGTAGCTGTTATTGTAAGCAAACTCTATTAAAGGTAGATGATCATCCCAGCTACCAGAAAATTCCATGACACAAGCTCTCAGCATATCCTCCAGTGTCTGGATGGTTCTTTCTGACTGACCATCGGTTTGGGGATGAAATGCTGTACTGAACCTCAATTTAGTCCCCAAAGCTTTCTGTAATTCTGCCCAAAATTGAGATGTGAACCTTGGATCTCTATCTGATACTATCGATACTGGCACACCATGCCTACTCACAATTTCATGCACATATAATTCTGCTAATCTATCCAAGGTAAAGACAATCTTAATAGGCAGAAAATGAGCAGACTTAGTCAATCTATCAACTATCACCCATATAGCATCATTGCCCCTTCTGGTCTTTGGGAGTCCTACAACGAAATCCATAGTTATATGCTCCCATTTCCACTCTGGCACAAACAGAGGCTGAAGCTTTCCAGCTGGACACTGATGTTCAGCCTTAATCTGCTGACACACCAAACACTTAGATACATACTCAGCTATCTCCTTTTTCATACCATTCCACCAGTAATTCTGTTTGATAGTTCTATACATCTTAGTACTACCTGGATGCATTGAATAAGCTGAGCTATGTGCTTCCCTTAAAATCTGATCTTTCACTGATTCCACAGCTGGCACACAAACTCTGCCCTTGAATAATAACACTCCATCACCTCTAACAGAAAACTCTGACTGAGACCCACTCTGAATTAAATCTCTAGCTTTAAGCAAATGTAGATCTAGCAACTGAGCTTCTCTTATTTCTTCTAGCATTTGGGGTCTCACTCTGAAAGTAGCCAACAAGGCTCCTGATTCTTCTACAGCTAGCTCTGCATCTAACCTCCTTAACTCAATCATCAAGGGTAGCTGTACGGTTCTGATAGAAGCCAATGTGGCCATAGACTTTCGACTCAAGGCATCAGCCACAACATTAGCTTTCCCTGGGTGATACTCAATAGTGCAATCATAGTCTTTAATCAATTCAATCCATCTTCTCTGCCTTAAATTCAATTCCTTCTGGGTCAGAATATATTTCAAGCTCTTATGATCAGTAAATATCTGGCATCTTCTTCCATACAAGTAGTGCCTCCAAACCTTCAATGCAAATATAACAGCAGCTAACTCCAAATCATGGGTGGGGTAATTCTTTTCATGGGATCTCAACTGTCTAGATATATAAGCCACTACTTTCCCATTCTGCATTAAAACACACCCCAAACCCTTCAATGAGGCATCACTATAGATCACATAATCACTGGCACTATCAGGTAGTATTAGGATTGGGGCTGAGGTTAATCTCTTTTTCAATTCATCCATACTCTTCTGGCATTCATTAGACCAATCAAACTTGATATTCTTTCTAAGCAGCTTAGTCATAGGAGAAGCCAAAATCGAGAAATTTTCTATAAATCTTCTATAATATCCTGCTAGCCCCAAGAAACTCCTCACCTCAGTCTGATTGGTAGGTGATACCCAATTCACTATAGCTTCAATCTTTTGAGGATCTACCATAATACCTTTGGCTGAAACTACATGTCCCAAGAACTTTACCTCATCCAGCCAAAATTCACTTTTACTAAACTTTGCATATAATTGCTTTTCTCTTAATATCTGCAAAACTGTCCTCAGATGCTGTTCATGCTCTTCACTACTTCTAGAATAAATCAAGATGTCATCAATGAATACTATCACAAATTTATCTAGATACTCTTGAAATACTTGATTCATCAGACCCATAAAAGCAGCTGGAGCATTTGTCAAGCCAAATGGCATCACCAAGAACTCATAATGACCATATCTGGTCCTGAAAGCAGTTTAGATATATCCTCATTCTTTATTCTCAATTGATGATACCCAGATCTCAGATCAATCTTTGAAAACACTGCTGCCCCCTGCAGCTGATCAAACAAATCATCGATCCTTGGCAATGGATAATTGTTTCTAATGGTCACCTTGTTCAACTGTCTATAGTCTATACACAACCTCAAGGTACCATCCTTTTTCTTCACAAACAACTGGTGCACCCCATGGTGATATACTGGGTCTAATAAACCCTTTATCCAATAATTCTTGTAACTGACTTTTCAATTCTTTCAATTCAACTGGAGCCATTCTATAAGGTGCCCTGGCTATTGGTCTGGTATCTGGGGCTAGATCTATACTGAAATCAAATCCTCTGTCAGGAGGTAACCCTGGCAGCTCCTCAGGAAATACATCTGAAAAATCCCTTACCACAGGGATATTCGTCAGCTCTAAACCATTGCCCTCTAGGCTCACTGCACAAGCTAAATAGGCTTCACATCTCTTTGCTAGCATTCTATTGGCTGACAGAGCTGAAATCACTCCTGAGGGTAACCCCCTCCTATCACCAACAAAACAGACCTCTCTATCATCAGAAGTTTGTAACATCACCTCCTTCCTTAAGCAATCTACTCTGGCTCTATGCACAGATAGCCAATCCATCCCCAAAATGGCATCAAACTCTTTCAACCTCAAAGGAATCAAATCTGCTGCTAATTTCTGACCCTCCACAGAAATATCACAACCTCTATACACTTGGTCTGCTATAAAAGGCCTCCCTACGGGCATAGATACTACCAACTGACTACCCAACTGGCCCACATCTCTAACTAGATGCTTAGCAAACTCA
>UESW01004042.1:259900-404188 GCA_900491605.1 Calamus simplicifolius
TAGTAATCGTCCTACAAGACATTATTCATTACATCAGTTTCATCATTCAATAAGCTATAATCACAATCATTCAATCATCCTAGACTCATACTCATACTATTCCCCTAGGACCTAATAACCTAGGGCTCTGATACCAAAACTTGTCAGCTCCCCCTCATCTTTGGGGCCACCGACAGCACACCTGCACACTTGTGGTAATCGGATAGAGTTTTACTAGTCTTTATGTAGTGCTCCATAAAGAGCTAGAGAACCCCAACTAATTATCATAAGTGGCAGACACACGAAAACACATCCTGTTAAAAACTTTTTATTTTCATCTCAATTATATATACAAATCACTCAATCAACTAAGCATCAACTTGCTCAGATAATATTTTTCATGACATTCCTCAGGCAGTTTACAAGATCACATTCACAATCGACATCAAAATCATAAGTGCACACATCATGCTCATAATTTTCTCCAAAACATAAGTCTTATTCATATCCCAAAAGGTCTAAAACATCATTACATCTCACTATACACATATACAATATACAAATATCAATCCACATTGTCTCAATATACAAGGCTAGCATCTATACACCCTTGCATCTAAGAAGCTTCACCAGCTAAGGGTTCTGTCCTGCTTATCTTGTGATCCTGGCAGAAATACTCACTGATCTGAAAGAACATTTAAATCATAGAGGGATGAGACCTAAGTCCCAGTGACTGGATAACCATCTAACTATGGAGAAATAGAGAATCATAACCTCTTATTTTCAATCGTATGCTGATACTATTTAGCTTGTACAAGTCAAAGTACATTTTTAACATGATATCAGATAAAATAAAATGTAGCTTATTCTTCAAATAACATATCAGTACTGAAATACTTTACAATAACTTTTTACTGAAAGATAACTCATTAATATAAAATCCATGCATTACAATATAAAAATATGCAATCTTTATCTACAACCCAGACTTCTTTATTAAATTCTCAGACTCCCACCGGAATCTGATTGCCCATTAGCATCTCAAGTAAACTCTCCCTCTTGGGATAACTACTCGCCCACTGGCCCTTTTTATATCATAAAATATGCTTTTAAATCTCATGATGCTGGGCTGTGTGTAATGCCTCTGAGGTACCACCCTACAGTCGCCCTCTCGTAGGTGTACTCTTATCGGTGCATGACTAGCAACAGGATCCCCGCACAAATAGCACCCCTTACCCGTGCGGTTCACCCGACAAAGTGCTTTGTTCCTTATCCCTGGAACCTCGGGTTTTCTCTCTGCCCCCACGGGCTATATATAGTAATCAGCTCCACTGAGCTATGATTCATGCCCCTACGGGCTGCTCACAACTAGCCCACTGGCCTGGTTAAGCGTGCACTCATCCCTGATTCTGGGGTTCATCGTACGATCTGTTCGCAAGGAGGTGCCGGCTCGATAGTAGTGTGCAATGCTCATGCTACAGTACAGTCTAAAGGGTGATCAGTCCCCTAGCTGCCTGATGCTCAGTATGATACATACATCATTTGTAAAGCTTTATCATGCAAATATGCCATGTATACATTAAAAATTCCCTCATCGAAACTCATGCTTATGTGTTTATGCTCAAAACTCATGCTCGAAACTCATGCTTATTTCTTTTATGCTTAAAACTCATGCTCAAAACTCATTTATCAGAATATCATATACTAGGTTCTCATTTCTCATATTTAAAACATACATAATACTCTGCTAAACATAACATACCACAACTAGGTATTAATCTCGTTATACTAGCTTAAATTAACTTCTCATTGCTAGATGAGAAACCCACTCACCTTAGTAGGTTACTCCTCGACTGGTACTCAACTCTGGTATTCCGGCTCCCTGGAATAACCCTCTTGACCTATGTTAACATACAGATACGATAGCTATTAGGATTACCTTCACACGAGGTTTTCCCACGAACCATGCATGCATACATGATCTATCCTCTAATATCTCATTATTTTCTTCCATCCTTTCTCTACTCAAGATTTCTTCTACTATTACCTCAAAGTACAATAATCTAAGAAAATCTAAAGTCATGCAAGATCTAGGGAAGCTATAGCTTACCTGGAGTCGAACACAAACCCCAAGCTCCCTTTCCCTTCCTCTTTCTTCCTCCTTCTTTTTCTTCTTCCTCTTCCTCTCTTTTCTCCTCTTCTTTCACTCTTTCTTTCTTTCTTTTCTCTGGCTGAACCCACATTTTTTCCCTTTTTCTCTAATGACTTGGGGACCAAGTCATGGGAAACTTAAGGGTTAAGGCATGCCAAATTCCCCTTTTGCCCTCAAACACTCTTAACGCACACTTTTTAGAAAATACGTGGCTCACTTATAACCATGATATTTTGCCCTTAGATTTTCTTTCCCAAGTTGCCCTTAACACAATTAGCAATTGACATCGGAGCCTTTTCCCATTTTGCCCCTGACATAGCATTTTTTTAATCATTTATAGCCCAGATTATCATTTTTTACTTAAATCGATACTTTTATGTAACATTTCTAAGAAAAGACTTTACCAACTTGAAGAACTCGATTTTAGAAATCCAACGATTCAAACGACATCCAAATCGGACTTGAAACGGAATAAATATGAAATTCTCAAGATTTAACTCAGAAAAACCTGCCGTCTTGAAGTCGGCTCCAGCAGAAATAGGTGTCGGCTCCAGAAATATAGGTGTCGATTCCAGAAAAGTAGGTGTCGACTCCAACACTGCAGCAGAAATGTTAACCTTCTGTTTTCTCTGCAGGTGTCAACTTCACCTCTGCAGGTGTCGACTCCAAAGCGTGCCGAAAGTTTAAAACCGTGCCAGAGTCGACTCCATCCCAAATAGTGTCGACTCCAACTACTAAAAACATCTTTTAGGATAAAACTCAAACTAAACTTGATTTTTCTTGTGATTTAAACCCATTAAAACTTAAGTCTCTCAATTTCTTAAATCAAACTCATTAACATTCAGAAATATACTCATTTACTCTAAAATTTATTCTCTTTACATTTATCAAAAGGCCAACACACCACATTTCACAGAAACTTCCTGACTTTCATTTCAAATGAAAATTGCCATAAATTACAAGGTTTTCAGGATGTTACATACCCGACCAGACTGATCAGAGTTCACCCTATCCTCGGGTCTAGGGGCAGACAGGCGAATGGTGCTAGGAACCCGATACCTAACACTAAGGTCCTCTACCTCCTCAAGGGTCATAGTAGAGTACGTCCCCTTCGGCCCTGCCAAATCAAAGGTGGCAGTCGGAGGGAGGGGGGTCGAATGGACTGAGGGCGATGGTGGTACCCTAGCTGGTGGCACCCTAGGTGGAGACACTCTAGGTGGGGGTTCGATAGCCACCATCGAACGATCATGGATGGTGACACCATCGGCCCACGTCGACGTCGTATCAGAGGGACCTCCTTCTCCTCCTCTTCCGAGGATGGGGGGGCTCACTACGGGCCTCTTGCCCTTCCTAACGGCACGATGATCCATGGATGAAAAAGGCAAAGGAAGGAGAAGACAAGAAGAGACTAACCTGGTGTCGAAAAGGAAGAACGGAAGGTTCGAGACTCTATTGGTTCAGAACTCGAAGGATGAAAACAATAAGGATGATGAAGGCGTGAGGAGCACGAAAGGGTGTGGGAGCCGATTTTATGCAAAATTTTTGAATCGTCCTGCCCGATGCGGTGCCATGCGGCCATCCGCGATTGAAGATAACCTCCAGTTGTCAATAATTTTCCCTTTGCCTGAGATATGGTGCCTCAGTTCTGTACAGGAAGCGAGATCTATGGCCAATGAGAGGACATTGAGAGTGGTGGCTTAATGATGGCGCCCAACTTTTTCGCCCCTCGAGAGATATTTTCTCGACGCACCCAAAATTAGTGTTACTTTTCATGCTTCTTTAAATATGAATGAACTTCGAAGAGACCTTGCCTTGGAGAAGCGTGCCCTTGCCTCCGATGATTAATGGCGCACAAAATCAATAATGGTGACGAGTTTTGCGCTCCTTTTTCTCAAGGACTAATGAACACGTGGCCACTTAAGCTCAGGAGCGATGTGGCATTTGATGTGGCTGGTGGCACCATTAATCGCTAATGGCCAGATCTAACGGCAGAGACCAAAAGAAGCGGCAGCCCCCGCCTCTCCAAAGCAGCCCCAGTGGCCCCGCCTCTCCAAGGCGGCCCTTGCAGCCCCGCTTCTCCAAGGCGACTTTAGCGGCCCCGCTTATCCAAGGTGGCCCCGCTTCTCTGGGGCGATTCCTACTTCGGAGTCAGCCTCGATGCTAGCTGAGATGCCAGTTTCTACATCAACTCCCGAGCGAGCCAAGATGCATATGAAAGAGACTCTTTTCTCCCAAGAACGAGTTATCCCTCTCCTTTCCTCTCTTATGCACGTCTTCCTGTCTTTCTCACACATAGATGCCCTAGATTTCTAGGTTTTATTGCTGCCATCTCTGCCCTAGCCATCTTCTTGGAACCGCCTCTCTCAAGGAAGGAGAAGGAAGAAACCCTAGCAGCACCTTCTCCTTGGGCAGCGTCTCTTGATTTTCTGGATCAGATCTGAAGGTTCACGTGAGGAAGAAGAGAGGCCACGACCCTCTCTTACAATCTTGGGGCGCAAGAAACCAAGAAAATCCTAGTTGCTAATCAATCTGGGAAGATTACCAAGATCAAGATCCAAAATTCTGCTGCAGAATTTCAGCAGGGATATCATCTCGCTTCCGCATCTCCACACGACTTGGGGCTGGTCGAATGCGTGCTATGCTCCAAGGGTAGAAAGAGGACGATCCACTCTTCATTTGGTATCAGAGCCTCGGTGATTTGGTGGAGAAAAGATTGGATCTTGGGCGTTTCTTGGTAAGATATCAAACCAGAAATTTCTGCAGCAAGTTTAATTTTCTGTTTTTGTTGTGTGCATTGTTTCTTGGTTGGATATGGCATCTAGTAGCTTTAAATTCGATTTTGAAAAGTATGATGGCAAGGGAAACTTCACCCTATGGCAGCAAAGGGTGAAGGATTTATTGGTACAGCAAAGGATTTATAAGGTCTTGGTGAAACAAAGACCGGATAATGTAAGTCGTGAGGATTGGGAGGAGTTAGAGGAGATTGCATTTAGCACAATCAGGATGTGCTTGGCTGATCAAGTCTTGCCGGAGATTTGCACGCAGACCACGGCAAGGGGGCTCTGGGAAACTTTAGAGAACACTTACATGGGAAAGAGCATGACAAACAAGTTGTGGTTGAAGAAACAGTTGTACAGCTTGAGAATGCCTGAGGGAGGAGATCTTGTGGCCCATATTCAGAAATTCAATCAAGTGTGCTCAGAGGTGATGAGCCTTGATGTGAAGATTGATGAAGAAGACAAGACCCTCATCTTGTTGTGTTCGCTACCCAGTTCCTATGATGGTCTGATTACAACCTTGGTGTATGGGAAGGAGACCCTGAATTATGAAGAGGTTGTGGGGGTGCTGAGATCAAACCAGCAAAGAGAAAAGATTCGCATGGGAAACTCTAACACAGAGGTACTTGCTGTGAATGAGAGGCAAGGAAGACCCTGGAAAAGGTTAGAGGCAAGTCCAAAGGCAGATCTAAGTCTCGGGGCAAGCAGAAAGCATGGAAGTGTTACAAGTGTCATCAGATTGGTCACCTGAAGAGAAATTGCCCACTTCTGAAGAATGAGAAGGGGAAGGGCATTTCCAAGGGAGGTTCAGCCAGCAATGGTGGTGCAAATTCATCTGAAGACAGTGAAGATGATGTACTGGTAGTTTCAGATGGGACCAAGAAGTGTGATAGTTGTTGGACACTTGACTCAGCATGTTCTCACCATTATACTTCGCATAGGGAGTGGTTTGCAACTTATGAAGAATCTGATGGAGGGAGTGTATGCCTTGGTGATAATCATCCTTGTAAGGTTGCTGGAGTTGGAAGCATAAGGGTGAGGATGTATGATGGGGTTATAAGGACTTTGACCAATGTCAAACATGTCCCGGAGTTGAAGAAGAATCTAATTTCTTTGGGCTACCTGGAGAAGCATGGGTATGCTTTTGGAAGCCAGCCGGGGAGTGGATGTTTGAGGATAACCAAGGGTGCATTAGTGGTGATGAAAGGGAGAAGGTTGGAAAATAATCTCTATCAGATGGAAGGCTCAGTGGCCATAGATGGTGCAGAGGTGCTAGCAGCGGCACAGGAGGAACAGTTGGTCTATAAACTGTGGCACTATCGAATGGGACACATGAGTGATAAAGGGCTTATAGAACTCAGCAAAAGAGGTCTGATTCCAGCACTTAAGAAGGAGGACAATGACATCTGTGAGCCCTGTATTTATGGCAAACAACATAGGGTGAGATTTGCCAGCAGTTCCAAGCAGAGTGAAGGTATTCTGGAACTAGTTCACTCAGATGTATGGGGACCGGCCCCTGTGTCAGCCAGAGGTGGGGCTAAGTATTTTTTGACCTTCATTGATGACTACTCCAGGAAGGTATGGGTATATCTGATAAGAGAAAAATCAGAGGTATTTGCCCGGTTTAAAGCTTGGAGAGTTGGTGTTGAAAAGGAGACAGGAAAACCAGTGAAGTGTTTGAGATCTGACAATGGAGGGGAGTATACAAGCAATGAATTCAGAAGCTACTGTGAGGAAAATGGGATCCAACGCCATTACACAGTGAGGATGACTCCCCAGCAGAATGGTGTGGCAGAGAGGATGAATCGTACATTGACAGAGAAGGCTAGGAGTTTGAGGCTGCAGGCATCACTGCCCAAGGTCTTTTGGGGTGATGCAATTATGTTCTCTGGTTTTCTTGTTAACAGGTCCCCTAATAGAAAACTTGATGGAGGCATTCCAGAGGAGATCTGGAGTGGGAAGAAGGTGGAGCTTGGACACCTAAGGATTTTTGGTTGCCCAGCCTATGCACATGTGGAGGCAACTGAAAGGAGCAAGCTGGACCCAAAATCACAAAGGCTGATCTTCATCGGGTATCCACAGGGAGTTAAAGGCTATTTGCTATGGAGTTCAGATTCACAGAAGTGTATCATCAGTAGAGACATTATTTTTGATGAGAAGAGCATCTTGAAGAGGTCAGAGATTGCAGATGGAGCTGAAAAGGCTGAACAGGACAGCAGTGGACAGCATTGGCTGACAGGTGATGTACCTTCTACTTCTACTTCAAAACGCTTCTTTTGAGGTGGAGTTTGGTATGAATGTTCCAATACATGTAAAGGATCAGCCAGAAGAGCCATCAATCCAAAGGAGGTGCAGGTGGAGTCACACACTTCAGCTTTGAGAGATGATCAAAGGGGTGTGGCACTACACAAGGCAAAGCGTACCATCATCAAACCTGCTCGGTATCGCATTGATGACATGATTTCTATGCTCTAATCACTGCAAATGAAGATCCAGAGACCTTCCAAGAAGCCATGGAAAGTTCAGAAAGAGACTCATGGATGCAGGCCATGATGGAGGAGATGGAGTCCCTGGAAAAGAACAAGACATGGCAGCTAGTGGATCTACCTAGAGATGCTCGGGCCATTGGTTCAAAATGGGTGTTCACAAAGAAGGAGGCACCTTCAGAGCAAGGTGGAGTCAGATACAAAGCAAGGCTTGTTGCTAAGGGGTTCTCACAGAGAGAGGGAGTGGACTACACAGAGGTATTCTCTCCAGTGGTACGTCATGCTTCAATTCGTGTGTTGTTATCTCTCGTAGCACAACATGGTATGGAGTTGCAGCAGATGGACGTGAAGACGGCTTTCTTACATGGGAGTCTAGAGGAGAGGATATACATGAAGCAACCAGAGGGTTTCAAGGAATCTGGATTGGAAGAAAAAGTGTGTCTACTAAAGAAATCGCTCTATGGTTTGAAGCAGTCACCCCGTCAGTGGTACAAAAGGTTTGACACTTTTATTTTGGGCCTTGATTTTCTAGATGTGAACATGATACTTGTGTCTATGTGAAAAATGTGGATGAGGATGATGCACTGTATCTCCTTCTGTATGTGGATGATATGCTCATTGCCAGCAGGAGTGTTGAAGCAGTGAATGGACTGAAATATGCATTATCAACAGAATTTGAAATGAAGGATTTGGGGTCAGCTAGGAAGATACTTGGGATGAAAATTTACAGAGATAGGACCAAGGGAATTCTACACTTGTCATTGGGTGGATATATTCACAAGGTGTTGGAGAGGTTTGGGATGGATAAGGCCAAACCAGTTGGAACACTTTTGGCTAGTCACATGTCTCTTTCTAAGTTACAGAACCCCCAGACAGATGAAGAGAAAGAGTACATGGAGAGAGTTCCATATGCCAGTGCCGTGGGCAGCATTATGTATGCTATGGTGTGTTGCAGGCCTGACATAGCATATGCAGTGAGCCAGGTGAGCAGATTCATGGCGAACCCAGGGAAGGAGCACTGGAAGGCACTCAAGTGGATTTTGAGGTACCTTCAGGGAACTCGTGGACTTGGTCTAATTTTTGGGCAGCAAGATGGATCTAAGGAGAAATCTAATATCCCAAGTAAGTCATTAGGTCCATTGGAAGGATTTGTGGATGCAAATTTTGCAGGTGATCTGGATACAAGAAGGTCTACCACAGGGTATGTGTTCAGCATGTATGGTGGATTAATTTCTTGGAGATCAACCCTTCAACCTATTACAGCTTTGTCTACAACAGAAGCTGAGTATATAGGGATTACAGAGGCTGCCAAGGAGGCTCTTTGGTTGAAGAGACTCATCATGAAAATGGGGTGAAGCAGGGTACAGTATTGCTACACAGTGATAGTCAGAGTGCCCTGCAGTTGGCTCAGAACCCAATCTATCATGCACGCACAAAGCATATAGATGTGAGGTATCACAGGATCAGAGAATTGGTGGAAGAAGGTGAAGTGGAGCTGGTAAAAGTTCATACAAAGAAGAACCAGGCAGATGCACTTACGAAGACTCTTCCACGGGATAGCTTTCTCTCATGTGTGACACTGATGGGTCTGAGGGAATGTGCAGATTTTTTAGCAGCTTTGAAGCACCAAGGTGGAGATTGTAGAGCCTGGTGTGGTACTCCAAAGCTTAAATCCTAGGGTGGAGGTTTGTAGGCTCCACAGGGTTAAGGCCCAGTTGTTGGGTCTTGAGGGGGCTAGTCTATCATTGGGCTGGGTTTGGGCCCAAGGTGTGGGCTGGTCCAAGGGAGTTTTTTAGGGTTTATTATCCATATAATAAGGCACCGGTTCATGTGTGGTGCTGGTTTTATTTTGGTGGCCGTCATGGGGACGGGTTATATATAGTCATGTAACGATGATGATTATAGATGAATGAAAGAAACTCTTTTCTCCAAGAACGAGCTATCCCTCTCCTTCGCTCTCTTATGCACGTCTTCCTCTCTTTTTCATACATAGATGCCCTAGATTTCTAGAGTTTTATTGCTGCCATCTCTGCCCTAGCCATCTTCTTGGAACCGCCTCTCTCAAGGAAGGAGAAGAAAGAAACCATAGCAGCACCTTCTCCTTGAGCAGCGTCTCTTGATTTTCTGGATCAGATCTGAAGGTTCACGTGAGGAAGAAGAGAGGCCACGACCCTCTCTTACAATCTTGGGGCGCAAGAAACCAAAGAAAATCCTAGTTGCTAATCAATCTGGGAAGATTACCAAGATCAAGATCCAAAATTCTGCTGCAGAATTTCAGCAGGATATCATCTCGCTTCCGCATCTTCACACGACTTGGGGCTGGTCGAATGCGTGCTATGCTCCAAGGGTAAAAGAGGATGATCCACTCTTCAATTTATTCCTCCATAAAGAAATAAATCACTTATGATACATTGCCACTTTATATTCCATTACTATCATATATTATTCACCTCGGTGATTTAAGTTTCGATGGGACAAGGATTGTCTCGGTTGTCCCATCCCATGTCAAAGATATTTAAGAGTTGATCTCGGCCATCTCATACCATCCCATCTTGGCAATATTACACTATGATATCAATTTTAAATAGATCTTATTTATCATAAAATATAAATTTTAAGACTTAAATATATTTAAATTGAATAAAACACTAAAGCTTCATAGGATGTCTCATTCCATAAAAAAAACATAACACCTTTATTTTATAAGACTTAAAACCTTAATTCAATTTCAAAGTTTACCCATAAAAAAAAAGGCTATGCTTACCTAATTGTTCATTTATACATAATCTGAATAATGTATTTTCTTTATTATTTATGATTTACTATGAGGTTCTATCCATTAGGTATCTAACTTGAAAATATTATTAAGTTCCTGGAGAAAGAATTTTTTTTCTTATTTTATTTTGACCAAATTGATATGTCCTATATTATTTTGGTGACATGAACTAGCACAATTTTGCTTTATGCTTTCAAGCTCAAGTAATCTCACCTTTTAATTTTGCTGAACTTGTTACAACAAAGAGTCATGCTAAACAATTGTAGGTTATTAATTATTTGGCATGATCCCTGAGTGAAAATAGAAATGCTTCCTGCGTCCATGATATATAATCAGAGATTTGATCAAAACAGGAGAGGAAATAGCTTTAGACTCATGGTCACACCCAATGAAACTGAAAGTAAGCAAGATAAATTAAATGGATAACCTCCTCATGTACTTTGATATTAAGCATGATTTATAAAAACTTTATAGATGAAATAATTTATACAACAAACCTTGATAAGGCTCTTTGACAAACAAATTTGGCTGGAGGACAAGATTGTTTCAAATTAATTAACTTTTTGAAGCAGGTTATTGCTTGTAGAAGGGCTTTGTGTTTTGAGGGAATTTTAGAATTACAACCAAAGTTTATTTCCTCACTCAAGGAAGAAAACACTTAAGCTAAGGTAACTTTTGCTTCAGGCTCCCAACCCAAAAGTTCTATGTAAATTGTAGCGTATCCTTGGAAGACAAAATTTTCAAATTATTTATTGTTCTATAATTAAATGTTACTGTAAATTGTGAATATGCAAGAAAACTATAGCTTCAGTTTCTGAAGCTGCCGGTCAATATTAATTTCTGCAGGCAATTTTAGAAAGATATAATATGCCTGATTTATCAGAGCAAAAGAATGCCGAAAGATAGTAAAGATGGAACCAGATCTTTAACAAGCATCAAAACAAAATCTGTATCGAAAAAGAAATATTTGCCATGCATGGTTATTGATTGCGAGGACCTTTTCTCTGAACGTGAAGGGTATAAACCAAAAAAGTTTGATGGACCAAAAACCAGAAATCCTCTTAAGAAGCTAATGAAACTAGAATAAATATTTGACGTACTGATATCCTACTAGCGTGCGATGGACCGGTAAAATACCGTTTTGTATCGATTTTGGCATACCTAGCGGTTTGACACAATAATAAGGAGGTAATATCATGTGTCGGTATGTGTTAGTAAGGTGTTCTATATGCTAGTAACAGGAGATCGAACCATGATAATCCATACAGCTAGGGTATGTTATATATGTTGAGATTTTAAATAAGGGAAGTAAGGATGAAGATAAGGATAAGGATAAGAACTGAGTGAGATGAAGATAAGGATAGGCTTGAATTATACATGAAACATTTTTTTAAGCGTTATTTGCACCCTTTCGAATGCTTTGTGGGTGAATAGCAAATATGCCGCAAGATACGACAAGCCTTGAATCGAGTTTACACCAAAGCACTAATAAAAACTGGATTGTAGACAAGAACTTATTTTTTTGATTCTCTGTTGATTTGATTTATGTGTGGATTTATAGAAGTTGAGCGCCGCGGCGCTGGAGCCAGTGAAGCATCGATTCTCGGAGAGCCGCTTCGCTTTGCAACATATCCATTGCAGATTTAAATGGGCAAATTTTTTTTGAATCAAAGCATCACGCTGCTTTGGCTTCTAAGGCGAGAATTGCCATAAGAGAGTCCGCGACTATTCCCTAAATACATCCACATACACGCACTTAGTTTATTTAAACAAAATCTCAATAATCTCCCACTTGTTTAAAACAAACTAAGTTCACATCTAAAATTAAGGACAAGGAGCATTAATACAACTAGGTATCTTTTGATTTGAACCAAACCTTAGTGAAAACATCACAAAGCTTTAACAAAATTTTAGGTAGCATAAATGCTTTGAACCAGTTATTCTCTGTGTCAAAACCGGTGATACTTCACACACACTCCTTAGTGTTTCTTCTCTACACCACACGCTTAGCACCATTTATAGCCATGTGCTCATCCATTTCATGAATATTTATGTGAGAAACTTCACTCACTTAAGACGCACCATCTCAATATTCACATAGGTAAAATTCTTTCAGTATCTCTGTTATTAATAGATACTTGTCCACAATGACTGAACTTCATTAAGAGTTCAAAGACTTAACCCTCCAACAATAACAGCTAGTACTCATAAGTTAGACACTTCGAGCCATTCACTTATCAACAATTTTTTTTACCCATTAAACCTAAAACTAGTCATTTTCTAGTGTTAGGTTGGGTTGCCATTGTTGGTGGATCTTTAATCAAGGAGTTTAAGACCCATACCAATTGAGGTCTTTTTCACAAGTCTCTTGTAAGAGGTTTAGTGAAAGGATTAGCTAAATTATAATTGGATCTCACAAATGTAAGTAAAATTATTCCATCCTTGATTAATTTTCTCACATACTCATGTCGTAGACTAATATGTTAGACTTTTTATTGTACACTTTGCTGTAAGCTCTAGCTAAAGTAGCCTGGCTATCACAATGTATCAACACTGCTAATACTTTTCACAAGCCAATGGGATTTCTAGAAGAAGATCTCTTAACCACTCAGCTCTTATCTGCTGATGCAAGAGCTATAAACTCTGACTTCATAGTTGAATGCGTGATACATGTTTATTTCTTGGATTTTCAAGAAATTGCTCCACCAGCTAGTGTAAACACTCAACCTATGGTAGATTTACTATCTTCCACTCGATATCCAACTTGCATCAGTATATCCTTCCAAAACAGTGCAAAACTTTAAATAGTGAAGATCAAGATTTTTAGTTTTCACAAGATATCCAAAAACTCTCCCAATTGCCTTTCAATGCTCAACACTTGGACTGCAAGTAAACCTACTTAGTTTACTAACCACAAATGCTAAATCAGGTCTAGTGCATTGCATCAAATACATTAGACAACCAATTGTACTTACATATTGAGTTGAGCCATAGATCTTCCATCATTCTTTGCAAGTTTTATACTTGGATCAAATAGAGTATTTACTTCTTTGAATTTTATGTATTTGAACTTGTCTAACACTTTCTAAACATAGTGTGATTGACAAAGTTCAAAGCTCTCACGATTTTGTTTCACCTTGATGCCCAAAATAGTATCCACTTTTTTAAGATCTTTCATTTTGAATGAGAAGGTTAGAAACTTCTTCGTTTCTAATATGCCTTTCATCTCATTACTGATGATCAACATATCATCAACGTAAAGGCATACAAATATTACTATTTCCTTTGCACCTTTGTGTACAAGCACTTATCAGAAATGTTATGAACAAATTCATCAGAAAGTATGAATGTGTCAAACTTTTTGTGCCATTTCTTTGGAGCTTGTTTTAATCCATATAATGATTTAACAAGCTTTCATACTTTATGTTTATTTTTTAGTAAAACAAAACCTTTCGGTTGTTCCATGTAGATCTCCTCATTGAGATCTTCATTCAAGAATGTTATTTTGACATCTATTTGATGAACATATAAGTTATACAATGAAGCCAATGCAAACAACACTTTGATTGTTGTTATTCTTGCTACTGGTGCATATGTGTCAAAATAGTCTATTCCTTCTTTTTGTCGAAACCCTTTAGCTACTAATCTAGCCTTATAGGTATTAAGAGTACCATCACTAAGGTACTTCCTTCTAAACACCTACTTCTAAACACATTGGTTGCAACCAATGAGTTTCAACCAATGAGTTTATAATTTCCCAAGTGTGGTTAGCTATAATGAATCCATTTCATCTTATATAGCTTCTTTCCAAAAAGCTGAATCTTTTGAAGCCATAGCTTCCTTAAAGGTTTAGGATCATCTTCTATTTGAAGAATAATAGATACCTTACGGATAAAATTCTCTCTACTTTCTTCAACCAAATAAAGGAAAATAAGTTGAGAGTTTATTTCATCGGGTCCTAAATCCTTAGCCTTTTAGATTCTATTACTTTTTTGAAGCTTTGGTTGTTCTTCAACAACCTTTGAAGATATCTCCTCATAAGAATTATTACTTTTTAAATTTATAGGAGCTTGATAATTATTACTCTTTAAATTCTTAAGAAACTCTTCTAGATTCCACTATCACGTTAGACTCTAGATCCAAGAGTCTATAAGCTTTGCTATTTGTGGTATAACCAACAAATGCACTTCTCATTCCTTTTGGGGTCTAGGTTTTTGTAGTAGGCAAGATACCCCCACACTTTGAAATACCCAATATTGGGCTTTCTTTCTTTCCACATCTCATATGGAGATGTCTGAGTTTTCTTTAAAAAATTCTATTTAAAATATGACAAGCAGCAAGTAAAGCTTTACCCCATAAATTAAATGGCAATTTGGAATGCATTAGCATAGCATTAATCATCTTTTGTAATGTTCTATTCTTACGTTCTGTCAAACCATTTTGTTGTGGTGTACGTGGTATAGAACATTAGTGTATAATGTCATTTTCTTCATAAAATGCATTAAAATTATTAAAAAAATATTTTTCATCCCTATCACGTCTAAGGATTTTAATATTTCTACCTAACTGATTTTCTACCTCTTTATATATTCTAAAAGTATGAAAAACATCATCTTTATGCTTTAATAAATAAACATATGTGAATATAGAGCAATCATCAATAAAGGTAATGAAATACCTATTCTCACCTATAGTTAACATGCTATTAAATTCACATATATCAGAATGCACAAGTTATAATAAGTTGAAATTTCTCTCAACACTATGAAATGGTTTCTTAGTCATCTTTGATTTAATGCATATTTCACATTTATTGAACTCATCAATTTTGCAAGAAATCAAACCACATTTAACAAGCCTTTTCATAGCACTAATTTCAATATGTGCTAGTCTACCATGCCATAATATAATTGAGTCAAGCATATAAGCGGAAGCAACATCTTTATTAATAGCATTATCAATGATACATAATCTGACCATTTCATCACTAGAATAGTCCTTGCCAACAAATACACCATTATGGGTCAAGATAAATTTACCCGACTCAAAATAGATTTTATTCTTAGTTTGCCCAAAAGATCCCCACTAACAAGGTTCCTATTCATATCCGGCATATGCAACACTTTTGCCAAAGTAATTTTCTTGCTAGAAGTGAATTTGAGTTCCATATTTCATTTGTCATACACCTTGGACCGGCCTTCATTGTTTATTTGTATCTCTGGTCCATCGGTGACATCTACATAAGTCTTGAACATAGACTTGTCATAGGAAACGTGGATGATGGCATAGGTGTCGTACCACAATCCGGGGACCTTTCCATGGCAGCGATAATTTCATCATTTTCAACGTTGATGGCATTTGCTTCCTTGATTTGGCCCCTGCAGTGTCTGCAGTCATGAGCAAAATGCTTGGGTTTGCCACACACATAACAACTTCCCTTAGGCTTCATTTTCTTAAACTTCTCTTGATCCTTTTTGGGACCAAGATAGTTTGCTTTGCCATCCTTTTTTGTCCTTCTTAGGCTTGCTCACAGCATTGGCCTTTGTAGACCCCGATTCAACGTTGACATTTTCCAACCCTCACCTCGATTCCTCCTTGATTCGAAGGTGTTTCTGAATTTGCTCCAAGGAAAAATCCTCGGTGTTGTGGAGAAGTTTTTTCCTATAGCCCTTCCAAGACGGTGGTAATTTTGTAATTATTATATCAACTTGAAAAGACTCATGAATATTGATTTTCACTGCTTTGATTTTGTTGACAATCACTTGCAATTCATGCACTTGTGAAAGAATTGACTTCTTATCACACATCTTAAAATCAAAATATTTAAATATAAAAAATTTCATCATACCTTCCTTCTCAGCCTTGTACTTGTATTCCAATGAGTTTCATATTGTTTTTTGCCGATTGTGTGTTAGTGTATAGGTCATACAATCGGTCGGATAGAGCATTGAGGATGTGCCCATGGTATATGAATTTGTCCTCCCTTGCTTCTTGCACTCTACCTTGACTTTATCGGAGTTGTTGTCAGTTGGCTCCGGTATAGGCACTAAGTCCGAATCGAGGATGTAGAAGATCTTTAATGAGAAGAAACTTTAAATTATCTTGCCAACAAATGAAATTAGTGCCATCGAATCGATCAAGTCTAACAAGATCTTGGTTCATCAACTTGATGGTGGCCACAGAAGTCTCAGTCTCCATTGAGATAACGCTTAAGATTGTTGAGAATTTAAATAAGGGAAATAAGGATGAAGATAAGGATAAGGATAAGGACCGAGGAAAATGAAGATAAGGATAGGCTTGAATTACGCATGTAACGCTTTTTTTAAGCGTTATTTGCATCCTCTTGAATGCTCTGTGGGTGAATAGCAAATATGCTGCAGGACACGACAAGCCTTGAATCGAGTTTGCACCAAAGCACTAATGAAAACTCGGTTGTAGATAAGAACTTATTTTTCTAATTCTTTTTTGATTTGATTTGTGTATGGATTTATAGAAGTTGAGCACCGCGACGCTAGAGACTGTGAAGCGTCGATTCTCGAAGAGCCGTCTCGCTTCACAACATATCCGTTGCAAAGATTTGAAATAGGCAATTTTTTTTTTGAATCGAAGCATCACGCCGCCTCGGCTTCTGAGGTGAGAATCACCGCGAGAGAGTCCGCGACTATTTTCTAAACACATCCACATACATGCACTTAGTTTATTTAAACAAAATCTCAATAATACATAGTGACATGGTAGATACCAGGACAATATGGGGGCTTCATATATATGGTGCCATGCTAATGCATATATAGTAGAACTATTGAGTCTCCTTTAGCAATGTATTATGTGTCAGCATCGAGGTGTACGTACTGTATTGGCTTTACTCATACAGGTAAGTTATTGGTAAGGGTTCCTGTAGTGAGACTTAAAACCTTTGCATACCAGTACCAGTACCTAATGTGGCTGATCCAAGGTCGTCAAAGTAAACGGTGGACAAATGGTAAACTGTCAGAGCCCAACCTTCAACCCCGAGGCCCCCTTGGCCTCCGAGGTCCGCCTCGGCCCTCTCGGCCTCCAAGCGTCCGCCTCGACCCCTGAGGCCTCCGAGGTCCGCCTTGGCCCCCGAGGCCCCCTTGGCCTCCGAGGCCCTTATCGAAGGTCTGAGGTTCCCCTGGGCCTCGAGCGCCAGCCTGGGCCTCGGCCTCGAGCTTCCGCCTCGGCCTCGGCCTCGAGCTTCCGCCTCGGCCTCGGCCTTGAGCATCCGCCTTGACCTCGGCCTCGAGCCATCTGACATATCCATGGGGCCCACTAATCACCCACTACGGTCACATGCTTCACGTGTTCCACGCGCCCCACATGCCCTACGTACTCTGCTTCCCTACTATAATAGTATGTGGCCCTACCTCGTAACGGCCTACACCTGTCGCGATCAAATCTGTCTGCCGTCCGTGGTGCCACACTTGACGGATGATAGGCGGAGCTGGACACCTCAAACACGCCCAAACCGATTGTGACCTCTCACTGCCAACCTTGCCTCCCGTTCATTACCAGGAAAGTGGCCCCTCGAGATCAGCAACCTTCTAGAAACATATGTGAGACTTTCGAACAGGTATAAAAGCCCGAACTCAAGACAAGGCAAGGATCCTGAACTTTAGTACTCTAGCTTCTTTATGCTAGCTAACTCTTGTCTGTTCCCGAGTGACTGACTTGAGCGTCGAAGGGTCCCCATCGGAGCATCCGGTCTCTGGGGACTTCTCTTGCAGGAATCCGGCGAGGGAGATCTCCGTCTTCCCGGCGTTCAAGGAAGGTGACTTGGCGTCAATAGATTGGCGCGCCAGGTAGGGGGTCAGAAGAGAAAAGCTTCGGACCTGTTAGAAAAACTTCTCTTTCCTCGAGCTCTCAAACCATGGTGACGACCCGTGCAAAGGGGGTCTCCACCAGTCACGTTGGGGGGCAGCGTCAAGGGGCTGATCTGCTGGCGGTTGGCCCCTCAGCTTCCCTAGCCGATGTCCTTGCACCACCAGCACAGCAGCTTCAAGAAGACCGGCTTGCCGCCCTTGCCGCGCAAGTCCAATCTTTGGTGACCGTGATCCAAGGCCTGCAGCATCAAGCGGCGGCTGCGCAGCAACCGGAGCCCCTCCCATCTGTGCTAGGAGTGGTCCAACCCAGCCAACGCTCTTCTTGGAGGAGGTCTCCCATCCGAGAAGCTCGCCACCGCCGTGCTTCACCCAAGCCTCACCGCTGGGAAGCCTCTAAGAGGCCCCGGTCACCCTCTTGCCACGCCAGTGCATCTCCCAAGCGGCGGCATGGGAAGGAGGTGGAGCGCCCTCGTCGGCATCACGGCCACTCTTCCCCCTCCTCAGAATCTCGAAGGAGGGGTCCTTCGATGGCATAATAGCCCACCGAGCTGAGCGCCGGCTCGATGAGTACAACCAGCGGTTGGAGGAGCTCAGCTACCGGATCACCAACCCACCGGATCTGTCCCGCCGCATCATGGAGGAACCTATATCGACCCAGTTCTGACTTCCCCAGCTGGACCCATATGATGGGACCACGGACCCCCTGGACCATTTGGAAAGTTACAAGGTCTTCATGCAGGTCCAGGGGGCAACCGATTCGCTCCTATGCATCACTTTCCCTGCCACTTTGAAGAAAGCAGCTCGAGCCTGGTACTCCCGCCTACCGCCGCGGAGTATCAACTCCTTCCACTAGCTGGAGAGGGCCTTCCTAGCCCACTTTGACGCCTATCGGAAGATTCCAAGGGTGGTTGACAGCCTCTTCTCTGTCCAGCAAAAGAGTGGCGAGTCCCTGCAGGACTATGTCGCTCAGTTCAAGGAGGCAGCCCTGAAGGTCTACAACCTTGAGGACTCCGTGGCCACCCTGGCCTTGAAGCAAGGGCTCCTCCCCTTCCGCTTCGCATACTCCCTCGACAAGAAGCCGCTCGGCACTTACGCCGAGCTTTTGAGCCGGGCCCAGAAGTATATTCGTGCCAACGAGGCTGATTCCTTACTGCGCGAGATTAGCAGAACTACTTCCAAGAAGCTAGCCCGCCCAGAACCTGCTGAAGCTCGCTCCAGGAGGCCTGAGCCTCCCCGCCGACCAGACAATCATCCTCGAGCTCCTGCACCAAGGGACGGGCCCTACACTCCTCTGCTCGCCCTGATATCGCACATCTTGCTCGAGATCGAGGGCGAGCCCTATCTTCAGCACCCTCCTCCATTGAACCCAAAGATCCCCCGCAACAAGAACCTGTACTGCCACTACCATTGGGACCACGACCACGACACTAACAACTATCGCCAGCTAAAGAAGGCGATAGAGGACCTTATCCAACGTGGCCACCTGGGGAAGTTCATTCAGAGGAACAACCCGGGCGCTCCCGGCCCGTTAGCGCCTCTGCCATCGACAATCGATAATGCTCCAACTGAGAAGATAATGGCCATGATTTTCTAGGGGGCAGACGGCCCACCCAAGAGGCCGAGGGGGGAGGGAGAGTTAGATTCTGTAATCCCTTTTTTCAAAAGGGACCTAGAGGGGGTGGTCAACAAAAATGATGATAGCATCGTCGTATCCATGACGATCGCTAAGCATCCTGTAAAAAGAATTCTGGTTGATAGTGGAAGCTCGGTAGATATTTTGAGTTACAATGCTTTTGTCCGTATTAACCTGCCTCTCGGCCTGCTCCGATCGGTCACCACACCCCTGATGGGGTTCATCGGGACTCTGTGAAGGTCAAGGGAGAGATCAATCTCCCTGTCACGGCCAGCATGCCCCCGTGTCAAAGCACAGTCTTCATGAGCTTCCTGATGGTCCGGGTGCCCCTCGCTTATAATGCCATCCTCGGAAGGCCAGGACTCAACCTGCTGGACGATGTCATCTCCACCAAAAGACTCCTCATGAGGTTTCCCACCTGCAAAGGGGTCGGGGAGATGCGGGGGGAGCAGAACTAGCCACCACTGTGCTACCACATGGCCCCAGTCCATAAGGGCAGTACCTGCACCAGAAGCGCTGGATCCTCGAGACTCGGAGAGGAGAGGGAAGCCAGCTGAGCATCTGCTGTCCTTCCCCCTGGGGGAGGACTCAGTGCAGACCGTTCAGATCGGGGCCTTGCTTCGGAGGAGGCCCGCGATTGGCTTCTCACTTTTCTGTGAGCCAACGCGTATATCTTCACCTAGTCGGCGTCGAACATGCCAGGCATCCCAAAGGAAGTAATCACCCACTAGCTCAACATCAAGCTAGAGTGCCGACCCGTTCGCCAAAAGAAGAGGAGTTTTTGCTCCTGACAGGCAGAAGGCCATAGACGAGGAGGTACGTAAGTTGGTGGTGGCCGGCCACATCCGTGAGGTGCATTATCCTGATTTGCTGGCAAATATCGTGATGATCCACAAGGCCAGTAGGAGCTGGAGGATGTGCGTGGACTTCACCGACCTTAACAAGGCGTGCCTCAAGAATAGCTTTTCGCTGCCTCGGATCGACCAGCTGGTAGATGCCATGTCCGGTCATGAGACCCTCAGCTTCATGGATGCCTTCTCGGGTACAATCAGATCAAGATGGACCCGACCGATGAGGAGGCGACCTCCTTTGTAACCGAGAAGGGGATATATTGTTACAAGGTGATGCCATTTGGGCTGAAGAATGCGGGAGCCACATACTAGAGGCTGATGAACAAGGTCTTTGAGGATCAATCGGGCGTAATATGGAGGTATATGTGGACGACATGCTGACCAAGAGCATCCACGCTGCCGACCACGTCACCAACCTCGCGGAGACCTTCGGCAATCTCCGCCGGTATCAGATGAGGCTGAACCCCTGCAAGTGTGCCTTCGGGGTTACATCAAGTAAGTTTTTAGGCTTCATGGTGACTCAGTAGGGAATCGAAGCTAACCCTGACAAGATTCGAGCCATTTTGGACATGAGACCCCCGGCTAACAAAAAGGAGATGCAGCGCCTGACCGGAAGAGTAGCAGCTTTGAGCCATTTCTTGTCCAAGTCGGCGGAAAGGTGCCTACTTTTCTTCAAGGCATTGCGCAAGGTCAACAGCTTCGAGTGGACAAAGGAGTGCCAGGAGACTTTCGAGGAGCTGACGAAATTTTTGTCCACTCCTCCGCTGCTGTCTAAGCCGAGGGGTGGGGAGGAACTCCTTCTGTATCTTGCGGCCTCCCTCGAGGCCGTCAGTTCTGTGCTCGTTTGCGTGGATGTCGATGGAGCACAGAAGCTGATCTACTACATCAGCAAAGTGCTTCATGACACCGAGACAAGATACTCCAAGACCAAGAAGATCATCTTCGCCCTGGTGGTCGCCGCTCAGCGTTTCCGACCTTACTTCCAAGCTCATCCAATTGTGGTGCTTACGGACCAAACTCTCCGGACTATCTTGTCCCATCCCTAATACCTTTGGTCGGCTAGCCAAGTGGGCCATCAAGTTGAGTAAGTTTGACTTATCCATCTGGCCAAGGTCCGCAATGAAGTCCCAGGTGTTAGCTGATTTCTTGATCGAATGCACTTGGGCTGAGGAGTGTCCGGAGGAGTTGCACCCAGAGGCGCGCGTAGAACCCCCCACAGCCAAGGCAGCGGGGGAGGAAGACTGGATCTCCATGTGGATGGAGCGTCGAATTCTCAAGGGAGCGGGAACAGACTTTTCCTTGCGAGCACCGAGGGGGAGGTGGTCGAGTACACCCTCTGGTTCCTTTTCCCAGCCACAAACAACCAGGCAGAGTATGAAGCCTTGCAGGCAGAGATGAACCTAGCCAAGGAGCTCGGCGTGGAGCGTCTGAGGGCCTTCACGGATTCCCAGCTTATCTCCGGGTAGGTCGCTGGGGAGTATGAGGCCAAAGACCCGACTATGTCCCGCTACTTGAGCAAGGTGCAATCCCAGGCCTCTCAGTTTTCTTACTTCCGTGTCGGCTACATTCCCTGAGCGAAAAATGCCAGGGCTGATGCGTTATCCCGTTTGGCCACTTCGGCCGACGGGACCTTGGGAAGGACATACGTGGAGCACCTGCAAGTCCCGAGCATTGAAGCAACGGAGGAGGCTCTACCGATCGAGCAGGAACCCTCTTGGATGGACGCATATGTCCAATATCTGACTGATGGCATCCTCCCCGAGGACCCAGCTGAGGCCAGGCTACTCAGACGGCGGGCCCCGAGGTTCCTGATGATGGACTGGAGGCTCTACCGAAGATCATTCTCACACCTAGTCCTTAAGTGCGTCGGCCCTACGGAGGCGGATTACATCCTGCAGAAAATCCATGAGGGCATCTGCGGAGGTCATCTAGGGGGTAGAGCCCTGGCATACAAGGCCATGCGGCAAGGGTATTATTGGCTGACCATGAGGGAGGACACGATCGAGCTCGTCAAGAGGTGCGATAGTTGCCAGCGCCATGCCAACATCCAGCGGCAGCCGACGTCTCAGCTGACCCCCCTGGCGGCACCTTGGCCCTTCGCCCAGTGGGGTATGGACATCCTGGGGCCATTTCCTCCAGCCTCCGGTTAGTGCAATTCCTATTAGTGGCCGTCGACCACTTCACCAAATGGATCGAGGCCGAGGTGCTTGCCAAGATCACCGAGGGCAAGGTGAGGTCCTTCTTCTGGAAGTCCATTATATGCCCATTCGGATTACCGCATTACTTGGTCACCGATAATGGCCGGCAGTTCGATAACGTACCCTTCCAGGGATTCTGCACCGAGTTGGGTGTTCATCAGTGGTTCACTTCGGTAGGACATCCTCAGACCAACGGAGCAGCCGAGGTGACTAACCATATCATCCTTCAAGGACTGAGGGCCCGGCTGGATGACTGCAAAGGACGATGGGTGGAGGAGCTCCCCAATGTTCTATGGACCTATCACACAACGCCGCGAGCCCTCACTGGCGAAACCCCCTTCGGCCTCGTCTTCGGATCCGAGGCCGTCATTCCGGTGGAGATTAGCTCTCCAAACCTCAGGGTGGAGGCGTATGATGAGGAGGACAACCCGAACCAGTTGTGGGCCAACCTAGACCTGGTGGAGGAGGTGCGGGCTGAGCGCGACTCCGGATGGCAGCCTATCGGCAGCGAGCGGCCAGGTATTACAACGCTCGCGTCCGTCCCAAGACCTTTCTTCCTGGGGACCTAGTCCTTCGTCGGGCTGAAGTCTCGAAGCCAATGGAAGGGGGTAAGTTAGCACCGAACTAGGAAGGACCCTACCGAGTCACTGAGGCACTCCACCACGGAGCGTACAAAGTCGAAGGGCTGGACGGAAAGCCACTCCCGTGGATGTGGAACACCGACAACCTCCATCAGTATTATCAATAGTGTACCCTCTCCTTGCGTTAAATTTCATGTTTGCACTCTTTCGGGCTCTTGCCCCACTATTAATAAACATGACTTTGAGCATCTCAGTTTCTCAATAAAAAGCCCAATGTACCATTGGCACTGAAGACTCGATGTACCATCGGAATCAAAAAGCCCAAGACTAGCTCGGCACTTCAAGACCGATGTACCATCGGCACTAAAGACCGGTGTACCATCGGCTCCCAAAATCTCGAGGCCAGCTCGGCACGGAAAGCCCAGTGTACCACTGGTAGACCGATATACCATCGGCTCTCAACAAAAAGCCCAATGTACCATTGGCACTAAAGACCCGATGTACCATCGGATTCAAAAAGCCTGAGGCCAGCTCGGCACCTCAAGATCAATGTACCATCGGCATCGAAGACCGATGTACCATCGGCTTCCAAAAGCTCGAGGCCAGCTCAGCACGAAAAGCCCAGTGTACCACTGGCAGAACGATGTACCGTTGGCTCTCAACAAAAAGCACAATGTACCATTAGCACTGAAGACCCGATGTACCATCGGATTTAAAAAGCCTGAGGCCAGCTCAGCACGAAAAGCCCAGTGTACCACTGATAGACCGATGTACCATCGGCTCTCAACAAAAAGCCCAATGTACCATTGGCACTGAAGACCCGATGTACCATCGGATTCAAAAAGCCCGAGGCCAGCTCGGCACCTCAAGACCGATGTACCATCGGTACTGAAGACCGATGTACCATCGGCACCCAAAAGCTTGAGGCCAGCTCGGCATGGAAAGCCCAGTGTACCACTGGCAGACCGATGTACCATTGGCTCTCAACAAAAAGCTCAATGTACCATTGGCACTGAAGACCCGATGCACCATCAGATTCAAAAAGCCCGAGGCTAGTTTGGCACCTCAAGACCGATGTACCATCGGTACCGAAGACCGGTGTACCATCGGCTCCCAAAAGCCTAAGGCCAGCTCAGCACGAAAATCCCAGTGTACCACTGGCAGACCGATGTACCATCGGCACCGAAGACTGGTGTACCATCGGCTCCCAAAAGCATGAGGCCAGCTCGGCATGGAAAGCCAAGTGTACCACTGGCAGACCGATGTACCATCGGCTCTCAACAAAAATTCCAATGTACCATTGGCACTGAAGACTCGATGTACCATCGAATTCAAAAAGCCCGAGGCCAGCTCGGCATCTCAAGATCGATATACCATCGGCACCGAAGACCGGTGTACCACCAGCTCCCAAAAGCCTGAGGCCAGCTCAGCACAAAAAGTTCAGTGTACCACTGGCAGACCGATGTACCATCGGCTCTCAACAAAAAAACCCAATGTACCATTGGCACTAAAGACCCGATGTACCATCGGATTCAAAAAGCCCGAGGCCAGCTCGGCACCTCAAGACTGATGTACCATCGGCACCGAAGATCGGTGTACCATCGGCTTCCAAAAGCCCAAGGCCAACTCAGCACAGAAAGCCCAGTGTACCACTGGCGGACTGATGTACCATCGGCTCTGAACAAAAAGCCCAATGTACCATTGGCACTGAAGATCCGATGTACTATCGGATTCAAAAATCCCAAGGCCAGCTCGGCACCTCAAGACCGATGTACCATTGGCTCTCAACAAAAAGACCGATGTACCATTGGCACTGAAGACCCGATGTACCATTGGATTCAAAAAGCCCGCGTCTCCTTCGGCGCTCCAAGGCCGATGTTCCATCGGTCCCCATAGGCCCGAGTCTCCCTCGGTGCTCCAAGGTCGATGTTCCATCGGTCCCCAGAGGCCTGAGTCTCCCTCGGCGTTCTAAGACCGATGTTTTACTAGCTTTCCTAGGGGTCCGGCCCTATATAGCTAAGTCGAAATCGCTCATACTTGAATTAAAACTACCCCTCGGTGCTGATGAGGCCCCTAGGGTCCCACATCAGCAACCCAAAGGTTCAAAAATGGCACAATGCAGTTGGTCAAAAACAATTTCATTGATGTCAAAATGTTTACAAAATGCCGAACGGGTCGAACTTTGTACAAAAACAAAGGAAAATAACAATAAGATCAAGGGTTGGCCGCGGGCTCATCATCGGAAGCCGCCCCCTCGGACTCTTGATCAGGCTCGATCTCCAGGGCGTGTGGGAGGTCCAAGACCCGAGCCACTTTCTCTCAAGCGTCGCAGAACCCTTGGACATAGGAGTCCGCATTGGCCTCGACTAGTTCGTCGGTGAAGTGCTCCGACGCCTTGAATTCCTCCATGGCCGCAACAGCCCTGGCCTCGGCAGCGGCCTCCACCTCGGCGATCCTGGCCTCCACCTCGGCGACCCGCAAGGCTGCCATCTTCTCCGCCCCCTTGCCGTGCTCCGCTTCCTCCTCGGCATGCCTGGCCCTGTCTTCGGCCGCCTGGATGGCCGAGTTCAGGTCGGCGATGTGAAGGTTTCGGGCCTCGATGGCACCCTCGGCCTCCTTGAGCTGGCTGAGTGCCGCTCGAAGTCGGTTGGCCTCGGTTTTCGCTCGGCTCTCGGCTACCCTTTTTTCATTGGCTCACTCGGCCCTAGCTGATTCCAGGGCCTCTTCTGCCGCCTCGGCTCGAGCCTGAGCCACCTCAGCCTACTGCTGAGCTTGCCGGATGAGGGTCTTTCCCCCATTGATGACATCCCTCTTGGCCACCAGGGTGTTCGCTAGCTGCATTCAAGCCACATGTTAGTGCATGAACAAAGGTTCGAGAGGGTAGAGGGCCACGGGATTACTTTGGCAAGGGCCGCATAAGACTCTCGGAAGAATGTAGCCGCTTTCAAATGGATAAGTTCCTCCTGGACCTCGGGCACGATGATCTGTGAGACGAGCTGCTCCGCCCAGCGCTCATCATTCAAAATGGAATCCCGAGGTGGCTTTGGCCTGACTCCACTTCCTCCCGCGGCCTCAGCAGTCTCAGGCTCGGCATGTGGAGGGTTGTTCACTAGCATCTGCTCGGGGGGCGGACTTGCTGCCGCTGATGGCCCCTCCCCCCAACTCCTCTCTACCTCGGTCGGGGCTAGCTCGGTAGGCACTTGGGGCTCCTCCATCATCGCCCCCTCGGCCACCACCTCCTCCGGCGGGGTGTCGGCCGTCAAATCCACCTCCGGAGCGACTGAAGGCTCTCGCTACTCAGGTGGCTGAGGAATCCGCACTGTCAAAGGCTTAGGGGCCGACGCCTGCTACCCCTCTCTCGGGCCCCTCGAGGCCCTCATCCTCTTGGCCGCCGCCCTCCTGAGCTTGGCGGTCGGGGGCTTTATTACTGCACAGCGTCGTTCGGAGTTAGTAAAAAAAAAAAAAAAAAGAGAAAGGAAAAGGAAGAAAAGAGGTGGCAATCTAGCTAAGCATGGGACGTCTTCTACTCACCGCTTCGGGTGGTGAGGCCTGCCAGCCAGAGGTTGTCCTCCGTCAGAAGCAAGTTGTACCGAGGGATGTCGGCGGTCAACAGCTGCCCCAATGCTTCCTTATCGACTGGGAGAATGGTAGAGTTCATATTGGGTCGGAGGTCAGGATCCCCCACCCGGGCTTGACTTGATCAAGGTCGACAAAAAAGAAGCATGATTTCCATCCCTTGACCGAGGAGGGGAGAAGTAATTTGAGGGTTTTACCGGATCGGGGCTAGAACAGCCACCAACCCCCCTGCTGTCTGAGGTTGTAAAAACAACATAAGAGGGAGAGTCGGGGGGTGATTTGGAGGTGGTGGCAAAGGACAAGAAAGGCACAGACTGTCCGAAGGGAGTTCAGAACCAGCTGAGTAGGAGTTAAGGAGTAATAGAATAAAAGGTTGATGAAAAAAGGATGAAAGGATAGACGAAGACCCAACTTAAGGGATATTTCATAAACGGCCACTCTACCGGGCCGGGAGGAGACCACCCTGTCGTCGGGGGTCGGAAGGAAGAGCCCGACATCTCGGGGTACGTAGTAACGGGCCCTGATATTTGCCAAGTCTTGGCCCATCACAGTGGAGGTAGTCCCCGTCGGGGATTCCACCCTCGCCCTCGAAGAGGTGCCGGCCGCCGCCTGGCGCCTCCTCGCTGGGGCCCGGCCGGTCGCTGCCGGGCATCCCCTCACGGGAGCCCTGCCATCAACCTGTTGTTGGGTATGAGGAAGGCGGTCCTCCGGACCGGAGGACCATGAAGGAGGAGGAGAGGAAGAGGCACGAAGCCTTGAAGGAGAAACGTGGTCCTCGGGATCAACCGACGAGGACCAGGAAGGAAAACTCATTGTGAAGGTTCGAGGGAAGAAAAGAAAGGCCTGGAAGGGACAAGAGGCTGACCTGGGGAAGAAGATGGCGGGCGCTGGTTCTCGGGTTGCAGAGAAGGTCGAAGGACAAGGGTTTAGAGAAAGACGACGATGGTGGGAGCAAAGTGGCAAGATTCGGCCCTCGCCCAGGTTTTATCAGACTTCAAATTGTTCTGCCTTACCTATCCTGCCACGCGGACTCTCACAATAGGCTAGGCCGCCTCGACAAGCGCTCGGCGCGTGAGACGATATGCCTCCGGCCAATGATGGGACGCTGCTGACGTCATCATCATGTTGGCAATGATGGCCGCTTTTCGTGAGTTTCAAGAGGACAGCCCCGCCTTGGGAACGATCCCTGTGAATCGGACGGACAGCCGCGATTGCCGCTTCACATCCCCCAGATCGCCCGTGTCAAGCCATCGCAACACCCAAAAACACATGTCCGAGGACGGTTGGCAGTGGACAGGGATCAGCCACTTGGGAGGTGACACCCCTTTCGCTTCGCCAGGGTAGGCCCGCCTCATCTCAGGGGCGAGAGGGCATCTGATGTGGCTGATCCAAGGTTGTCAAAGTAAACGTTGGACAAACGGCAAACTGCCAGAGCCCAACCTTCGACCCCAAGGCCCCCTCAGCCTCCGAGGTCCGCCTCGGCCCCCGAGGCTCTCTCAGCCTCTGAGCGTCCGCCTCGGCCCCCGAGGCCCCTTCGGCCTCCGAGGCCCTCATCGGAGGTCCGAGGTTCCCCCAGGCCTCGAGCGTCAGCTTGGGCCTCGGCCTCAAGCTTCCTCCTCGGCCTCGGCCTCGAGCGTCCGCCTCGGCCTCGGCCTCGAGCTTCCGCCTCGGCCTCGGCATCAAGCTTCCACCTCGGCCTCGGCCTCGAGCAGTCTGACATGTTCGTGGGGCCCACTAATTGCCCACTATGGTCACATGCTTCACGTGTTCCACGCGCCCCACGTGCCCTACGTACTCAGCCGCCCTACTACAACAGCACGTGGCCCTGCCTTGTAACGGCGCGCACCTGTCGTGATCAGATCTGCCTGCCATCCGTGGCGCCACACTTGACGGATGACAGGCAGAGCCGGACACGTCTGACATGCCCATACTGATTGTAACTTCTCGCTGCCAACCTTGCCTCCCGTTCGTTACTAGGCAAGTGGCACCTCGAGATCAGCAACCTTCTAGAAACGTACATGAGACTTTCGAACAGGTATAAAAGCCCGAACTCAAGACAAGGGAAGGATCCTGAACTTCAGTACTCTAGCTTTTTTATGCTAGCTAACTCTTGTCTATTCTCGAGTAACTGACTTGAGCGTCGGAGGGTCCCCACCGGAGCATCCGGTCTCCGGGGACTTCTCTTGCAGGAATCCGGCGAGGGAGATCTCCATCTTTTCGGCGTTCAAGGAAGGTGACTTGGCGTCAACAGTACCTTATCATTTTTGCAATCCAATATCACAACATTGAAGAAGACATAAAATTGGATTACTATTATTGCCAAAAATGAATAGATTACATGCAATACAAGATAGATTTATATTTGTAGATAAGTTTGGATGATGGAAGAAAATGGATGAAGGCTTGTTTAGGCACTATACAATTTGTAGGCCCCGTTAGCCTCCTCTATCTCTTTCTTCCATCTTCCCTTCAAAGCATGGAAGAGCCGTTCCCTGTTAGCCATTAAATTCGGACTAGATTTATATCTTCCCTTTTAAGCCAGAAAAAACCATACTCTTTAGCCATTAATTTTGGACTAAATTTATTTCTTCCCTTCTAAGACACGAAAGAATCATTATCCATTAGACATTAATTTTGGACTAGATTTATGGTGATGAATGTCCTATCCCCACAAGATAAAGAAGGAATGCATGGACCTGAGTCCGACGGAAGGACCTAGAAAGTGATGCATAACTATCAAATTTAATGCAGCAATGAAATAGAAAATGCTTCATCGACACTCAACCAACCCTCACGGGGTTGCTTACCAACTAATCTCTCAGCCAACTAATGCCTCCTACACCAATATTTTTAAGATAACAAATAGAGCAAGAACGGTGGTTCAAAAAATCTTTTCCTTGCAAGAGGAGAGAAAAAGCTTGCGAAGGCTCTCTTCTCAATCATTGAGAAAAATTCATAGACCCAAGGCCTAGAATATAGAAGAGGGTTCAAAAGCCCACTTTAAGACCAATTCACTTTGGGCAGAATCAATGCTTGCTCATGCTTGCTTCCTCATTCTATCAGGCCACCTTGACTTTAACCCTGTGTTTAGATGGAGAGAAAACTAGAGAAAAAAAAAATTAAAGAAGAAAATAAAATTTATCTTGTTTAGATAAAGAAAAATAGAAAAAAAAACTATGAGAAAAAATAAGAGAAAAAATGATAGGCCTAACCTAAAAGTTTTCTCTTCGAAGTTGAAAAGGTTTCGAAGAAAAAATTTAAGATGCTCTTTCATTTTTTTTATTCTGATATTAATCCTTGCAAAAAAAAAATTGATGCATTTTTTAATTATTTATAATAAAAGCATTATTATCATTATAAATTATCAACTTTTTTTTAATTTTTTTCACTCATTCAAACATAAAAAAATTTATTTATTTATTTATTTTTTATTTTTATCTTCATTCAAACAGAGTATAAGAATCGATGGCATAAGATAGAGCTAAATTACATTGATAACTAATAGGTAACTCGCTAAGGGACATGTGGTACTCAAGCTACATGTGGTACTCTGGCTGCATCACTAATACCTATAATGGTAGGACAACGTTAGAAATGCATGACCTATGAAGCCTTTGATCATTTTACTCAATAGAATTGTAGACCCCACAAGCGTAATAAGACTAAAGCCTGTCTCTACGCAAGAATGAGTGGCCTTAGTAATTAGAGAAGTCTTGTCGCTGACCATCTGTACCATAACAAAGCACATCATGCCTATATAGGTGGCATAGGTGGCTCCAGCATTCGGTCCTGAACATACTTATAAGCGAAGAAGATCCCATCTAAATGCACATGACTTCTTTTTTCCGTCTCTTTCCCATTGATTTTACTGGTATGTCTTTTTTTATTATTATTGAAAAGGCTACAAAGTGCACCATTAACCTTCATCTTCTTTCTTCATTGACTTATCATTATAAGGCCTTGGTTAGATAATTTTTGACATCCTTCACGCTCATCTTTTGTACTCATAGGATCATCAATCTGTATATAGAATTTTTTCTTACAAGACAACGCCACCTTAGTCTTCAACCCATCATTCTAATTGTTGCCGCCGAAATCCGTCCTCCGACTCGAGCGCGGTCGATCTCCGAAAAGAGGGGTGCGGCGGACCTGCAAAAGAAGTCCACACGCGGAGGGACGCTGGGGGTGGTCCTCCGCGGAAGACCCTCCGACACTCAAGTCAGTGGGAAAGGGATCGACGATCAACCAGATAATGAAGAGTGGATCTCTCCGGGAGGCCTCTCCGGGGGCGGCCAATCGAAGGCTCCGAAGGGCAGAAGAGTGAGAGTGGAGGTGTGCGTACAGAGCCGCATGCGTACCTGAGGAATCTGTTAATCTGATACTTATAGACTATCACCTGGGGACTTGAGCATCTTCTGGAAGGTTCTGAGATTGTTACGATACAGGGGTAGACAGAATCAGGCCGTTGTGGGGCCGTTAGAATCCACGCCTTGTCTGTTAAGGGATCGACGGCTGGGAGAGCTCTTCGATGTCTTGGGATCTGGGTGAGTAGACCCGGGGCGGTTACAATAGGTCTTAGGCCACGTCTCGATATGATTCCTTGCCTAAGGAGCTGCTCGGGTAAGCTTAAGCTCTCCCGCGTCAGGTTCCGCGGAGGTAGACGTCAGGGCGTGGATCGCTGGGTATAAGCGAGCTACGAAAGCCCGGAGGGGCCAAGCTAAGAAAGCCCGAA
This sequence comes from Calamus simplicifolius, assembly GCA_900491605.1. Classification (NCBI taxonomy): domain Eukaryota; kingdom Viridiplantae; phylum Streptophyta; class Magnoliopsida; order Arecales; family Arecaceae; genus Calamus; species Calamus simplicifolius. Next base: position 291,483 of record UESW01004042.1, read on the forward strand.
AGAGGCCGAGCTACGGAAGCCCGGAGGAGGCCGAGCTAGGGAAGCCCGGGGGAAGCCGAGCTAGGGAAGCCCGGGAAGGCCGAGCTAGGGAAGCCCGGAAGAGGCCGAGCTACGGACGCCCGGAGGAGGCCGAGCTACGGAAGCCCGGGGAAGGCCGAGCTAGGGAAGCCCGGAGGAGCCGAGCTAGGAAAGCCCGGAAGAGGCCGAGCTACGGAAGCCCGGAGGAGGCCGAGCTAGGGAAGCCCGGGGGAAGCCGAGCTAGGGAAGCCCGGGGAAGGCCGAGCTAGGGAAGCCCGGAAGAGGCCGAGCTACGGAAGCCCGGGAAGGCCGAGCTAGGGAAGCCCGGAGGAGGCCGAGCTACGGAAGCCCGGAGGAGGCCGAGCTAGGAAAGCCCGGAAGAGGCCGAGCTACGGAAGCCCGGAGGAGGCCGAGCTACGGAAGCCCGGGGGAAGCCGAGCTAGGAAGCCCGGGGAAGGCCGAGCTAGGGAAGCCCGGAAGAGGCCGAGCTACGGACGCCCGGAGGAGGCCGAGCTACGGAAGCCCGGGGAAGGCCGAGCTAGGGAAGCCCGGAGGAGGCCGAGCTACGGAAGCCCGGGGAAGGCCGAGCTAGGGAAGCCCGGAAGAGGCCGAGCTACGGAAGCCCGAAGGAGGCCGAGCTACGGAAGCCCGGAGGAGGTCGAGCTACGGAAGCCCGGGGAGGCCGAGCTACGAAGCCCGGAGGAGGCCGAGCTACGGAAGCCCGGAGGAGGCCGAGCTACGGAAGCCCGGGGAAGGCCGAGCTACGAAAGCCCGGAGGAGGCCGAGCTACGGAAGCCCGGGGGGGCCGAGCTACGGAAGCCCGGGGAAGGCCGAGCTAGGGAAGCCCGGAGGAGGCCGAGCTAGGGAAGCCCGGAGGAGGCCGAGCTACGGAAGCTCGGAGGGGGCCGAGCTACGGAAGCCCGAGGAAGGCCGAGCTAGGGAAGCCCGGAGGAGGCCGAGCTACGGAAGCCCAGAGGAGGTCAGCCTTAGCCGCCTCGCACGGATATCAATGCAATGACAATTTTACCCCCCAACACATGCCCTCCACTCCCTAGTTCGAAGCGTAGGTTCGGGCGTAGGGAGTATAAGCTCAAGTGGCACGCTCTGGATGGGACGTTTTGGCCTAAACAATCCAGGCAATGATGCCCTAATTAATGCGACAGGGCCATTGTACCTTCGGAGGTAAGGCTCCTCCACTATCGACGGTTGAGATCGCGCCATGCCTCGAATTCCGATCGATCGGGTGTTTGTCGAGGCGATTCCGGACGCTTTGAATGAGACGCCCCGCTCCCCAGGGCGGTTCCTTAGGGAGAAGCGAAGTGACGGCCGCCCCATATATATATGCGTATTGTGCATGCGCGCTTGGCGTTTTCTCGCTTTGCCTCCAAGTGGGTTTTGGTCTTTCATCTTCTCCGACGCTCATTGCTTTCGTTTGATACTTCTTTCAATGGCGATGAGCCCAGACGACGTAGCCTCCGTGATCGCTGCTGAGGACTTGGGGAGGATTCATCAACGGTATGGCTTGCCCTTGGATATCGTCCTTCGGGTGCCGGAACCCGAAGACAGGGTTACTCGAGATTTGGAGTCCGGGGTTTTCATCTACGAAGACAGCCTGAAGGCGGGTCTTCGTTTCCCTCTCCATCCCCTGGTTAAGGAGATCATGACCCATTACAACATCAGCCCGTCGATGGTGGCTCCAAACAGTTGGCGGAACATCGTCGGATTCATTTCGATGTGTCATCAGATTCAAATCGTTGCGACTCTCCCCCTTTTCCGCACCTGTTATCACTTGACTCCCGGGAGGAAATCGGAGTGGACCTCCATCGGGCCCCGGAGATCTTTTAACGTCATCGCGGACAAGCCCTCTTCCATTAAGGGGTGGAAGAGCCGGTTCGTGATTGCGGAGGGGAACATCGGTTCTGATTTCCCTCGGCGATGGGGGGAAGTTGCGAGGGATGCGGAGACGCACCCAGCCTTATCGGCGCAGGAGGAGAGGGACCTGGATGTCCTTCGCAATGGACAGGTCTTTTTCGGCTAACGACCTGCTATCGGAGGGGGCCCTCTTCGCAGCCGGGCTCAGCCCCTTGGACCCGCAAGGTGAGTCTCTCGCGTCGTGTATCTTTTTCGATTAGCGCGCTTGATTCTGAGCATGTGTGCTTTGATGTGGCAGCCGCAAGGTCGGCATTGTCGAGCCTCTCCAAGAGGAAGAGAGGGAAGCGCCCAGGGGAAGGTAGCGGCGCGGACAGCGGCCGGCCCGTAAAAAGGGCTCATGCTTCCGCGAGGAGTCCGCCGGATGCCGGGGCAGTTATGGCAGAAGCGCCGGGGGCAACGGAGCCCCGGGGAGGGAGGCTATGGCCCCCGAGCCTCTCGTGTTGGAGATATCGGACAGCTCAGATGAGGCTCCGCTGGCTCGTCCGACGCGTCCCCCTTGAAAGAGGAAACTGCGACGGGTCCAGTAGGCGGCCGTAGCAGAGGGGTCCATTGTTCCCGCGGGATTACCACTGGCTCCAGCGGAAGAGGGGGAGGAGATAGCCGCAGCGGAGGAAGTTCAGGGGGAGCCCCCGCTTGGTCTATCCGCGGGGAGTCTGGTAGCAGTGAGGTCGGGCGCCTCGATGGGTCAAGAGGCGGGTCGGATTGAGGCCTCAGGAGAGCTCGCGGAGGAGATGCAAGTGGTGGCGACCGGAAGGATGCACCAGTGGAGGGAGCACAACAAAGTGGGGGTCCCACGATCGGGGCTCCCTCGAAGAAGATTTTGGGGAGGCTGGCGCTTGGGCTGGCCGAGCTATCTGAAGAGGCCCAAGCCAGGGCCTTGATGGAGGAGGCTGAGAGGTTGAAGGCTTCTCAGCTGGGGGTTTTCCAGGCCGGTCCCTCGGGCGGGGCCGGTCAACCCAGCAGCTCGGAGGCCAGCATTGATGAGGCGTTTTCCGCCATGATAAGGTCGGTCCTGCATCCGGGTGCGGATCCGTCGACGGACAAGTTCGCCGACCTGGGATTGGCCGATGCTGCGTTCGGGCAGCAAGGTGTAGCTGAGGTATCCACCTCCTTCCCGCCATCGATAATGCGACTTTGATGAGGATGACCCGGGACTACGCTTCGCGGGTGAGTCACTTTTCTTGTGCGATAGATGTTTCTCGGTTGACCCCGTCGTGGGTGCTTATTCGGTTTTTGTCTTTGCAGAGCGTTTTGCTTTCTCGGGCGATTTGTTGGCGCCTGAGTTTGGCGACGGGGGCTAGTGTCCAGGCCCGGAGGGAGAATGTCGAGCTCCAGTCACGGCTGAAGGCGTCCGAGCAATTCGAGAGCTCATGGACACGATGGATAGGAGCTCGAGGGCGGCAAGGGCGGCACACCAAGCTGCCGTGGACGAGGTGTCCAAGCTGAAGCGTAGGGTGGAGGAGTTACAGGGACTCCTGGCGAAGAACGATGACGCATGCCGGGAGCTGGCCAGGATCGAATCAAAACACTCCGCGGAGGTGGCGGCGACGCGGCGGGAACACGGCGAGAGTTTGAGCCGGTTGAGGAGAGAGGCCGACGATGAAAGAAAGCGCCTAACAAGAATGCTCGATGAAATGGAGGAGGAACTGAAACGGCGTGATGGTGAAATCGCCGATTTGAAGGAGAGCGCCAGGTGGCATCAAGGGATGATGACTCGAGTGAGTAACGAGTTGTCGCAAGCTCGCGGAGAGATTGAGGCCAGACAATCGAAGATTAGCACCCTGCAAGAGAGGGTCGAGCTGGTCGGCGCTGACAGGACAAGAGCCCGGAGTGAAGCCGAAGAGCTAGCCAAAAGGTTGGCCAGGCGAGAGGGGGAGGTATGCTCTCATTTTACTCTCTTTATTTTTCTGCTGGCTCCTTGCGACGCCGATTGATCTTGACTTTTCCAGATGGCGAGGATGGGTCGGAGATTCGGGCTCTCCAAAGTGCGCTCGCGTCCGCTCGCAGCAGGAGCTCGGAACTCGAGACACGATCCAGCGAGCTTGAGGAACAAAATGCCATTTCGAAGGCTCAAGCGATCGAGGCTGAGAAACGGGCCGCTGGGGCCGACACGCAGCTCGCCATACTTAAGGGGCGGCAAGACGCTATGAGCGTAGACGCGTTCCGTCACGGGATGGAAGAGTGCAAGCAGAGGATTCTTAGCGAGCGTCCGGAGTGGGACCTCTCTTTTCTGAGTGTTGAAGATTCAGAAGGGGACGAAGATGAGGAAGAAGAGGACGAAGACGAACGTGTCGATGTTTCCGATGGCGAACCTGGTGCAGCCCCTAGTCCCAGCGAGGCTGCAGCTTTTGAGGGACGATCGCAAACTGCCGCTGAGGGGGCAAGAATATCGGAGAAAGGTGAGCCTAGCCACGCCTCCGCAGGCGCAACTGAGGGTTCCTCAAAGGCTGATGCGGCTCCTGGTTCGTAGGAGTTGTTATTGTATCTTGCCCTTTTAGACATTTGTTTGACACTTCGTATCAAAGGGATCTCCTGTTTTTATCTGAGTGTTTTTCTGCGTGACTCCGCTATTGCTTAGCCTTGCCTCGATGATGAGTGGCCCATGGCTTGCCGATATCCTTGGGCCACCTTTAATTCGAGACCGAGAAAGTGTGTTGGCTCGGGCCGATAGGCAAAATAGGTCGGTTTGGACCGACGAACAAAATGGATCGGCTAGGGCCGACGGGCGAAATAGGTCGGCTGGGGCCGGCGGATAAAATAGGTCGGCTGGGGCCGACAGACAAAAATGGGTCGGCTAGGGCCGACAGGCGAAACAGGTCGGCTGGGGCCGATAGATAAAAGTAGGTTGTCGGGGCCGACGAGCAAGGTAGGTCGGCTAGGGCCGACGGATATAAGTAGGTCGGCTAGGGCCGATGGGTATAAGTAGGTCAGCTGGGGCCGACGGGCAAAACAGGTCGGCGTGATTTCTACCATCCTGCCAGTGTCCTGTTGTCCTGCAGGCGATTCGGTTTTCACTTTACTAGAAACGGTGATACGGTACGGTGGGGGGCATAAAGCTGCATCAGAGCTTTCCGGAGGTGCTCTTTTCCCACGCAGGTCGCCTCGTCGTGACGCGCACGCAACCGTCCACTATTGGACAGTACTTTTCGAAGGACGATTTTCTGAGCCCCCGGTTTTCGAAGCGTCAGCGGATGATTTCCTGCATTTAGTGACTGTGATTCGAGATCAGGAGGGGATCTTCGTACACGTCCTGGTTCGGGCGGTGGTTTTGGTGCGCAGTGGGGCGCCAATCTTGGGAGACCACGTGGAAGTACTATTTGGAAATTTGAATCTCGGGACGCGCAGCCTGGGTGGCTTTTCCTGGTCCATTTCCACCTATAAAAGGGAAGGGGGGTCTCATCTGGTTATCCCCAAAGTTTCTTTTCTCGTCAGAGCTCTTACCATGCTCATTTCTCTGTTGTTACGAGCGGGAGGATCGACTTTTCTTTTCATGGGCTCCTTGCCGCCGGATAGCTGGGGCGACCGCGGAGCAGCTGGAGGATGGCTCGCCCTTAGGGGACGAGCTTCGGGGATCATACGGAGAGCGCGTACGGGGGGCGCAGAGATCATACGGAAAGCGTACATATGCGCTTCCTGCGTGATCTCTGCGACTCCTGCTCGGAGACGCAAGGTCGGAAGTGCATGCGGGCCTCCCATGGTTTGTGTGTATTTCACCTCCTTCCCTGGTTCGGACTCCCGGGATCAGCCGCTTGGGGATGGGGTGAGAGCGCCTCGTTCGCCGACTCCTTGTCATTAAGCCATGGCATGGAGCGGCAGTACGCCCTCGGTTGGGTGGTCTGGGATTGCCGTCCGAATATCCCGGTTGGGCCACCGAGATATCATCCCGACTTGGAGCCAGCCGCAGCTATTAGCCCGTGTCGACGGTTTTTATCGGCCCGAACCGACCGGATGAAGCTCGCCTGGCTTGAGGATCGGGCGCCGGAGCATCGCAGATTGGAGCGGTTGCTGGAGCTTCAAATTTGCCTTTATTTTACGCATTTCAATGCTCTTGTAACGCCTGTAAGGCATTTGTAATTGATCATGACCGGCAATAAAGAGAGTTACATTCGATGTTTCGATCTCTATCTTTTCTTGTGCCGAACCCATTGCTATTTGTCGTTTGTGGGGCATAAAAATGTCTCGCTCGCCCTTAGACGAGGGTCCTACGTTGCCCGAACTAATCGAGGTTCGTATGCGGCGGTGCAGAGATTGTTCGGCGAAATACGCTCCTTGCTTAGGTCAGGAGTCTGGTATTTTGTGCTCCGCTTTTATCGAAGCTCGGAGTATCGTGAGTCGGCTTTGGCCGAAGTTCGGGGAGTCTGCATCTTCCCTTATCATGACTCGGGGAACTTGCCGCCCGAGTTAGTCAAACTTCGAAGGTGTTCGTCTCGGCCTCGCCGAAGTCTGGGGACTTACGACTCGGCCATGTCGAGGCTCGGGGATTGACAGCTCGACCTTGCCGAGGTTCGGAGAACTGGTAGCTCGGCCTTGCCGAGGTTCGGAGAATTGGTAGCTCGGCCCTGCCGAGGTTCGGAGAATTTTATAGCTCGGCCCTCCCGAGGTTCGAAGAATTGGTTGCTCGGCCCTGCCGAGGTTCGGAGGACTGGCAGCTCGGAGGGAGCGAATCGGTCGCCATGTTAGGCTCACGTGGCGCTTGATAAAAAGGGGGTGCCCGAGCGGAACGGGCGGCGCACTGCCATGCATTTATTGGCGATGCTACTCTTTCCGAGGTGGTAATTTATCGCCCGAGCGACGAACTTCCACGCTTTCCGAGGAAGAGGGGCGTATTAAGTAGCCTGGGGAAGCGCTAAATGCATTTAATGCAGGGGGCGACAGATCGGAAAGTGTTCGCCTGGGGAATCTCTGAACAATCTGTTCGTGCTTATCGATCTTACTCGGGATTAGGGCGCGACTCTTTGGATTCCTCACGCATCAGAATGTCAACACGTGGCAAACTCGTGGGTCGGTGCTCGCGGCGCGGCCGATCGAGACACCTGCCTGGCGGGTATAAATATGACCGAGGGGGATTGGTTTTGGCCATCCCTCGGTCTGAGCTCTAAAACATGGACTCTCCAGCGCGGTCGTCGACTGACTCGCGTTCCTCGGTTAGCAACCCGTCGTACTCGGAGGAGAGGGGGACCTCCGTGATTGTCGATGGGCTGACCCTTGCGTCGGGCCTTGCGACCAATGAGCGACTCGCTAGGACCGCCGAGGAGTTCCTGGATGTCTCAGTTCGGGAGGCGGAGGCCTCATGTCGGGTGATGGGTCGGCAGGAGGAGGAGATTCAGCTGCTTCATCAGCAGGTGGCTGACCTGACTGCACTCCTGGAGAAGTTGCTGGGCTCTGGGGGCAACTGACCCCAGGGCTCTGCCCGCCCTGTTTTTTGTTTTTGTTTTCTGTGGCTTTTTGTGCCTTGCAATGGCTCCTTCTCATGGAAAATAGACTCGTTTTTAAGAATTTCTTTCTTCTTTGAGAATGATTATCTTGATACGCTCGACGGACTTGGGTGTCGGTCTAGTCTCATTGTCCCGCGCATTAATCGTAGATACGTCGCGTGATGGGTTGCAGGGGGGGGGACCTCTCAAAGGCTCTCTACTGCTAGGGAGAGTTTCCTGGCTCAGCCTGGGGCCATCGGCTGGTTATGCGAGACCTTATAGCCTCTTAGGGGAATTCTGCCCATGGTGGCATTTTTTCGCATGCCGATGGTCTTCGTTTATCACTCGTTTTCAAACCGGGTTAAGTCCTTCGGGGACTGTTTGAGGGCCGTTCGGCTTTGGTCGAGGCCCATGGGTTCAGACCCTTTTGCCAGGGTTTTTAGCCCGAGTGGTTTTTACCTGGCCTTGCCATGGCTCGGTGATTTCATTGCTCAACCCTGCCGAGGTTCGGAGGAATATTTTACTTGGCCCTGCCAAGGTTCGGAGATTTGTTGCTCGGCCCAGCCGAGGTTCGGAGACTTTGTTTTACTTGGCCCTGCCAAGGTTCGGAGACTTTGTTTTACTTGGCCCTGCCAAGGTTCGGAGATTTGTTGCTCGGCCCTGCCGAGGTTCGGAGATTTGTTGCTCGGCCCTGCCGAGGTTCGGAGACTTTGTTTTACTTGGCCCTGCCAAGGTTCGGAGATTTGTTTTACTTGGCCCTGCCAAGGTTCGAGATTTGTTGCTCGGCCCTGCCGAGGTTCGGAGACTTTGTTTTACTTGGCCCTGCCAAGGTTCGGAGATTTGTTTTACTTGGCCCTGCCAAGGTTCGGAGATTTGTTGCTCGGCCCTGCCGAGGTTCGGAGACTTTGTTTTACTTGGCCCTGCCAAGGTTCGGAGATTTGTTTACTTGGCCCTGCCAAGGTTCGGAGATTTGTTGCTCGGCCCTGCCGAGGTTCGGAGACTTTGTTTTACTTGGCCCTGCCAAGGTTCGGAGATTTGTTGCTCGGCCCTGCCGAGGTTCGGAGACTTTGTTTTACTTGGCCCTGCCAAGGTTCGGAGATTTGTTGCTCGGCCCTGCCGAGGTTCGGAGACTTTGTTTTACTTGGCCCTGCCAAGGTTCGAAGATTTGTTGCTCGGCCCTGCCGAGGTTCGGAGACTTTGTTTTACTTGGCCCTGCCAAGGTTCGGAGATTTGTTGCTCGGCCCTGCCGAGGTTCGGAGACTTTATTTTACTTGGCCCTGCCAAGGTTCGGAGATTTGTTTTACTTGGCCCTGCCAAGGTTCGGAGATTTGTTGCTCGGCCCTGCCGAGGTTCGGAGACTTTATTTTACTTGGCCCTGCCAAGGTTCGGATTTGTTTTACTTGGCCCTGCCAAGGTTCGGAGATTTGTTTTACTTGGCCCTGCCAAGGTTCGGAGACTTTGTTTTACTTGGCCCTGCCAAGGTTCGGAGATTTGTTGCTCGGCCCTGCCGAGGTTCGGAGACTTTGTTTTACTTGGCCCTGCCAAGGTTCGGAGATTTTGTTTTACTTGGCCCTGCCAAGGTTCGGAGACTTTGTTTTACTTGGCCCTGCCAAGGTTCGGAGATTTGTTGCTCGGCCCTGCCGAGGTTCGGAGATTTGTTTTACTTGGCCCTGCCAAGGTTCGGAGATTTCCTGTCCAGGCAGTTAACTCGGTTGTACCGAGGATTGGTAAGCAGCATTTATTTCCTTTTATGATTTACGGCAATATGGTGCATAATCGATTCATACAGTAAGCTGCAGGAAAATAGATAACTGGCGAGGCATGAGGGACATACCCTATTGATAGTATTGCGGAGGTTGTCCGAGTTCCACGTTCGGGGGATGGATTTCCCATCAGATCCTGCAGCTTGTAGGTTCCTGGTCCAATGATCTCCGTGATTGGTACGGGCCCTCCCAGTTCGGCGCCAGCTTTCCTTGCTCCAGCGGTTTGGATACAGAAGCTTTTCGGAGGACGAGGTCGCCGGGTAGGAAGGTTTTCCCCTTGACCCTGGAGGCATGGTACGAGCCACCCTCTGTTGATAGGCGGCCGTCCTGATTCGGGCTTTCTCTCTGACTTCCTCTACCAAGTCGAGGTTGGTGCGGAGTTGCTCGTTGCTGGCTTCCTCTGAATAACTCTCCACCCGCAAAGATGGGAGGCCTATTTCCACAGGGATGACGGCCTCCGTACCAAAAGCCATTCGGAATGGAGTCTCGCCCGTCGGGATTCTCGGGGTGGTGCGATAGGCCCATAAGACATGGTGTAGCTCATCCGCCCACCTGCCTTGGGCTCTGGAGAGGCGAGCTTTGATTCCTGGAGGAGAGTCCTGTTGGTCACTTCGGCCGCTCCGTTGGCTTGTGGGTGCCCGACCGAAGTAAGGTGGTGACGGATTCCGTGTTCCTCGCAGAATTGGCGGAACTTGGAATTGTCGAACTGCTTACCGTTATCGGTGATTATGGTGTGGGGAGGCCGAACCGGCAGACGATGGACCTCCATACAAAGTCTCTGGCCCGTGCTTCGGTGATTTGGCAACTGCTTCCGCTTCAACCCACTTGGTGAAGTAGTCAATGGCGACAATAAGAATTTCCGCTGTCCCGTCGCAAGCGGGAATGGGCCGAGGATGTCCATCCCCCACTTGGCAAAGGGCCAGGCGGAGGATATAGAAACTAGCTCGGCGGAAGGGAGCCTCTGGATGCTTGAATGTCTCTGGCAGGCGTCACAGGCTCGGACTAGGTCGTCCGCGTCTTTCTGCATGGTCGGCCAGTAATAGCCTTGCCGTAGCACCTTGTGGCATAGGGACCGGCCCCCAGATGGTTGCCGCAAATCCCTTCATGTACCTCTCGTAGAGCATAGTTCGCCTCGGATGGGCGGAGGCATCTGAGCAGCGGCATAGAAAAAGACCGCTTGTAAAGTTGGTTGTCAATCAATACATAGTGGGTCGCCTGCAGCTTCAATTTCCTGGCCTCTCTTCGGTCGGATGGGAGCGACCCTTCTTTGAGATAGTTGAGGATGGGGTCGAACCAGGATGGTTCGGCCTCGATTTGCATCACCCGATCGGCTTCCATGATGCTCGGCTTTTCCAGAGTCTCCAGATGGAATTTTTGTTCAGCATCCATCGTCTCCGCGGTTGCCAATCGGGAGAGTAGGTCGGCACGGGCGTTTTCCGATCTAGGAATTTGAATAATTTCAAACTCGGCAAAATGGGGAAGTAGGCCGCGCACCTCTTGGAGATATCGGATCATGTTGGGTTCTCGGGCTTCAAACTCTCCCCGCACATGGCCGGCCACCAGCTGAGAGTCGGTGAAGGCGTTAAGCTTTTCCACCTTCAGGTTGCGGGCGATCCGGAGACCAGCTAACAGGGCTTCGTACTCGGCTTCGTTGTTGGAAGCCGGGAAGGAGAATCGGACGCCATATTCGAAGATCATCCCCTCTGGGCTGGTGAGGACTAGACCCGCACCGGAGTGATGGGCATTGGACGACCCATCGACGTGAAGGAGCCACCGAGCTTCAGGCTTTGGTCCTTCGGGATTTTCTGGGGTAGAGCCGTCCTCTGGGATGGTACACTCGAGGAGGAAATCGGCCAGCACTTGGGCTTTGATGGCCGGGCGAGGTTGAAAATGTATGTCATGCTCGCTTAGTTCGACGGCCCATTTGGTCATCCTCCCCGATGTTTCTGGACGGTGGACCACCGCCTTGATGGGTTGATCGGTGAGGACCGTCACTGAATGTGCTTGAAAATAAGGCCGTAGCTTCCGGACTGAGGTGATCAAGGCCAGCACTATCTTCTCAATCCTGGTGTACCTCGTCTCCGCATCGCGGAGCAGCCTACTCACATAGTAGATCGGCCTCTGGACTTTGCTTTCTTCTTTGACTAGCACCGAGCAAACTGCGCCCTCCGAAACGGCCAGGTACAGAAATAAAGTCTCTCCCGGGATCGGACTACTGAGAAGTGGAGGCGAGCCGAGGTACTTCTTGAGATCTTGAAATGATTTCTGGCACTCAGGAGTCCATTGGAAATTTTTGGCCGATCGGAGAGTTTTGAAGAAGGGGAGGCATCTCTCGGCTGACCGAGCCACGAAGCGGTTAAGGGCCGCTATCCTCCCGGTTAAGCGCTGGACCTCTTAATAGACGCTGGGGGCGCCATTTGTTGGAGAGCTTGAATCTTCTGAGGGTTAGCCTCGATACCTCGCTGGGAGACCATGAAGCCGAGGAACTTCCCGGAATTGACGCCGAAGGCACACTTGGTTGGGTTGAGCTTCATCCCATACTTGCGCAGCGTGGCAAAGCTCTCCGCGAGGTCCTCAACATGCCGCAGCGCTTCCTTGCTTTTGACCAGCATATCATCCACGTACACCTCCATGTTCCGGCGATTTGCTCCTTGAACACCTTGTTGACCAGCCGCTGGTAGGTCGCTCCTGCATTTTTAAGACCGAAAGGCATAACTCGGTAACAGTAGGTACCTCGGTCGGTTATGAAGGCGGTCTTTTCTTCATCTTCGGGGGCCATCCGGATCTGATTGTAGCCCGAATAGGCATCCATGAATGACAGCATTTGGTGGCCCGAGGTGGCGTCCACGAGCTGGTCGATCCGAGGGAGGGGGAAGCTGTCCTTCGGGCATGCCTTGTTGAGGTCGGTGAAGTCGATGCAGATCCTCCATTTGCCATTCGACTTCTTCACCATGACGACATTTGACAACCAACTGGGGTAATTCACCTCTCGGACAAAATTGGCTTTGATGAGTTTGTCGACCTCCTCTTCAATGGCTTTTTGCCGCTCTGGGGCGAAGCTTCTCTTCTTCTGCTTAACGGGCCTGTGCCTCTCGTCCACATTGAGGCGATGGACGAGGACTCGGGGTCAATCCCTGGCATGTCGAGGCGGTCCAGGCGAAGATGTCCGCATTGCTTTGGAGGAATCTGATCAGCTCGCGACGAGGCTCTCCTTCGAGTAGCGACCCGATCCTTATGGTTCGGTCGGGCCGAGCTTCGTCCAGCGGTACTTCTTCCAGCTCTTCCGCCGGTTCTCCTCGCTGTTCGGCGAAGTCCTCACGAGCGTCTAGCCCGTCAACTTCGGGCATTCTGGACTGAAGGCTCGTGACGAAACATTGCCGAGCCATGGCTTGACTTCCCCGAACCACGCCAACTCCTTGCTCGGTGGGAACTTCATGGATAGATGCGGGATGGAGACTACCGCCTTGAGGGACATTAACCCGGCCTGCCGAATATGGCGTTGTATGGGGACCTGAGGTCGGTCACTAAGAAATCGTCTGAACAATGGCTACAAGGGGCCAGGTTCCCGCGCGGACCGTCAGGGTGACGATTCCTTCTGGGACGATGACGTCGCCGTGAATCCCATCAGGGTGGAATCCACGGCTCGAAGATTTTCCATGAGCAATTTCATCCTGGCAAACACACCGAGGTACAAAACGTTTACCGAACTTCCACTATCGACGAGGATTCGGCTTACATCATAGTTGTTCAAGTTAAGGGATACAACAAGTGCGTCATCGTGGGGGAGCTGTATCCCAAGAAGATCATCATCAGAAAAGGAAAGTTCGCCTGTGCGCGCCTTCTTCGGCACTGGTGCACCACCGTCGCCCCTGGAGCTCGATCCGCCGGCCTCTCAATCATGTTGATACGGCCAACCACGGCGGATTTGGTGGAGGAGGGAGTTGTGGGAGCTCGGGCTGGCGGTCACCTCCTTGTTGCTGGGCTCGGGCTCTTCTGAACTGGTCCAACCGTCCCCGCCGAATCAGTCTCTCGATCTCGTTCTTCAGCTGCCAGCATTCTTCGGTGTCATGGCCATGCTCCTGTGGTAGCGGCAGTACTTGGTGGGATCTCTTCGGGTCGGGTTCCCTCGGAGAGGTACTGGCCGGGGAAGTTGGCGCTCTATCTCCATGAGGATCTGCGCTCGGGCAGTCAGCGGAGTATAGCGATCGAATCGCCTGGGAGGACTCCGGGAGCGATTCCTTGGCGGCAGCGGAGGGACTCTTGGACGGCGGGGCGGACTTGGCCGACGGGCAGGGCGGTGTCTGTCGGGAGCTTTGGGCTCCTGCTTCTTTCTTGCTTGCTCTGCGCGGGCCACTCTCCGCGACTCCTCGACCCTGGCGTACTTGTCCGCAAGGGCCATCATGTCAGACAAACACGGGGGGTAGCTGACCTCCATCGCCAGATAGAAGTCGCTCTCCTTTGAAACTCCCCCGCTTGGGCGGACATAGCCACCTCATGATTAGGTGGTCCACCTCCAACATGGCCTTGTTGAAACGGCCAAGATAATTTCTCAAGGACTCCCCCTCTCTCTGCTTGACTTCGGAGAGGGAGTCGGATCTCCGTCGGTGGCGGCGGCTGCTGATGAACTGGCCGATAAAAAGATGGCTCAGCTCGTCGAATGAATCAATGGAACCCGGTTTCAAGGCGTTGAACCAGGTTCGGGCGGATCCTCTGAGGGTGGATGGGAAGGCTCGGCAGAGGATCGCATCGGATGCTCCATGGAACATCATTATTGACCGGAAGCTGCTGAGATGGTCGTCGGATCAGTGGAGCCGTGATAAGGCTCGACGGTTGGCAGCTTAACGTGGGAGGGATTACTTCCTCCATGATTCCCTTGGAGAAAGGGACGCCCTGCTCTGCTTTGGGCTAGGGCAGATGGGCCTGCTTGGCGGCGTCCAGCTCCTGTCGCATCTCCTGGATCTGGCGGCGGATCTCCTCTTCACCGGCTAGAGGAGCTGGGTGCGAGGACCGCAAGGACGGTGTCGAATCATGGTGAGACGTCGCTGGAGAGAGGGAGCGGGCTCGCCGAGATCTGGGAGGATCTCTATCGTAACCGGTTCGAGGGACCGGTTTGTCCCCCTTGGGACGATGCAGGGGATCCGCTGATTCATGCGGATCAGAGGAGGAGGTTGTCGGCGAAGAAGAGGTCACCGCTTCTTTCTGGGGATGCACAGCGGGAGGAGCCGTAAGGCGCTCCTGCACCAGGTGGGTGAGAGCCTGGACTTGCTGGACCAGCGTAGCAAACTGGTCCTGGGTCACCGGAATGGCAGGCGGCGACGGTGTCTCGACAGGTGGGGGTTGCAGCGCTGTGGCGCCAGTCGGATCAGGCCTCTGGGAGGCGACCTGATCTTGGGCATCAGAGGTTGCTCTCTTCCGGTTGGCCATCAGAGTGGTTCTTCTCCGGATTAAGATCCTTGTCTCCTTTCTTCAAGTTTTAACGGGACTTGAGACCCTTCCTCTAGCGCCAATCTGTTGCCGTCGAAATCCGTCCTCCGACTCGGGCGCGGTCGATCTCCGGGAAGAGGGGGTGCGGCGGACCTGCAAAAGAAGTCCACACGCGGAGGGACGCTGGGGGTGGTCCTCCGCGGAAGACCCTCCGACGCTCAAGTCAGTGGGAAAGGGATCGGCGATCAACCAGATAATGAAGAGGTGGATCTCTCCGGGAGGCCTCTCCGGGGGCGACCAATCGGAGGCTCCGAAGGGCAGGAGAGTGAGAGTGGAGGTGTGCGTACAGAGCCGCGTGCGTACCTGAGGGAATCTGTTAATCTGATACTTATAGACTGTCACCTGGGGACTTGAGCATCTTCTGGAAGGTTCTGAGATTGTTACGATACGGGGGTAGACAGAATCAGGCCGTTGTGGGGCCGTTAGAATCCACGCCTTGTCTGTTAAGGGATCGACGGCTGGGAGAGCTCTTCGATGTCTTGGGATCTGGGTGAGTAGACCCGGGGCGGTTACAATAGGTCTTAGGCCATGTCTCGATATGATTCCTTGCCTAAGGAGCTGCTCGGGTAAGCTTAAGCTCTCCCGCGTCAGGTTCCGCAGAGGTAGACGTCAGGGCGTGGATCGCTGGGTATAAGCGAGCTACGAAAGCCCGGAGGAGGCCGAGCTAGGAAAGCCCGGAAGAGGCCGAGCTACGGAAGCCCGGAGGAGGCCGAGCTAGGGAAGCCCGGGGGAAGCCGAGCTAGGGAAGCCCGGGAAGGCCGAGATAGGGAAGCCCGGAAGAGGCCGAGCTACGGACGCCCGGAGGAGGCCGAGCTACGGAAGCCCGGGGAAGGCCGAGCTAGGGAAGCCCGGAGGAGGCCGAGCTAGGAAAGCCCGGAAGAGGCCGAGCTACGGAAGCCCGGAGGAGGCCGAGCTAGGGAAGCCCGGGGGAAGCCGAGCTAGGGAAGCCCGGGGAAGGCCGAGCTAGGGAAGCCCGGAAGAGGCCGAGCTACGGAAGCCCGGAGGGGGCCGAGCTACGGAAGCCCGGGGAAGGCCGAGCTTGGGAAGCCCGGAGGAGGCCGAGCTACGGAAGCCCGGAGGAGGCCGAGCTAGGAAAGCCCGGAAGAGGCCGAGCTACGGAAGCCCGGAGGAGGCCGAGCTAGGGAAGCCCGGGGGAAGCCGAGCTAGGGAAGTCCGGGGAAGGCCGAGCTAGGGAAGCCCGGAAGAGGCCGAGCTACGGACGCCCGGAGGAGGCCGAGCTACGGAAGCCCGGGGAAGGCCGAGCTAGGGAAGCCCGGAGGAGGCCGAGCTACGGAAGCCCGGGGAAGGCCGAGCTAGGGAAGCCCGGAGGAGGCCGAGCTACGGAAGCCCGGAGGAGGCCGAGCTACGGAAGCCCGGAGGGGGCCGAGCTACGGAAGCCCGGAGGGGGCCGAGCTAGGGAAGCCCGGAGGAGGTCGAGCTACGGAAGCCCGGAGGAGGCCGAGCTACGGAAGCTCGGAGGGAGCCGAGCTACGGAAGCCCGGGGAAGGCCGAGCTAGGGAAGCCCGGAGGAGGCCGAGCTACGGAAGCCCGGAGGAGGCCGAGCTACGGAAGCCCGGAGGAGGTCAGCCTTAGCCGCCTCGCACGGATATCAATGCAATGACGATTTTACCCCCAACACTAATTATCATCGTTGTTGGTGCGTGAGATCCTTCAACCAATTCTTAGGCACCATCATTAGCCATGAGCTATTATCAATCCAAGGATTCTTGATTGTCTTACCCTGCATTTGTCTTACCACGTGCATGGTAACGTGCTGCAGATTCGTAAATTTTGATAGTGGTATGGACTTGTTTAAACCCCTCCTCCCTTTGGAATCAGAGAAAGGTTTACAAGGATAAGCCTCCATAGCTAGATTTCAATTGTGGGGAAGATGAGCCATTGTGAAAATTACAAGAGCAATATAGAAACCTTTATTTATTATTTAAAACCTTCGGAACAAGAAACATATATCTATGCTGGCGGCAGGACGCCAGAGAGAGAGAGAAAAAAAAAAAAAAGACGATGCAATAAATATTAATTAGAGCCAGTAACGTTTAATCAAATAGATCAATTAGAGGTCACTAAATTTCTATTATTATTTATTTATATTTTTTGCTATTATTTCCTTTATTTGGCATCACAATGAATAAAAAGCTCCTGTGCAGCTTGGTAAATATTTTTTTGATTTTAATCTAATGATGCGGGCTAAATTTGCTTCAAATAAAATGTTTTGTTGAACTCATTAGTTTTTTCATTTTCAAGAAACGAGTTCAATCCTTATAGCACCATTTTCTAATGGAAATCTAAATAGATAAATAAATAAGCTTACCTACCAAACAAGAGGCTATTTCTCACCTTCTATTCTACATATATTCCACTTGGGTTAGAGTCCAAGCTCTCGGTCAAGCTGGGAATTCTATATCTACATTCTAGAAGGACAAAATTCAATTAAGAAATTTGACTTAAAAAAAAAAGGAAGAAAGAAAAAAAAAAATTTGCAAGAAATATTCATCCAATCTCTTGTTTTTAAGATTTAATAGTTCTATCATTTTTCAAAATTTATGATCAAACTTCTTGTCTTATATTATGTGATGGCTGTATTTGAGAGAGCATTTTTGTCCATGTATCATCCAGTGCACATGTTTAATTAAAGCACATATTCAGACTAAATATAATTAATTAATTTCTACATTTAAATAACTATTTTAAATGAATTAGTAAATTATAAATGCAGTGCATATATTTACACTAATCAACGTATATATTTAAGATTACATACAGATTGTGGACAGGTGGATGCATTTTGATGATGTATACTTTTATTATTATTGGATCATATATATCTATGCAAATAGGTTGAAGCATAATTTGGTCAGAAAAATTAAGAAATAAGTGATCTTTGAATTTTTTTTTTTAAAAAAACGACAGATATGAAAATGTGCGTCTTCTTCTTTACAAAAGAAATTAAAAATAAAAAATAAAAGCAAAACCAATATGAAACTTCCCTAGCTAAACGGCATCACGAGCAACAAAGCTTCCGGCCACATATAGAAATAAGATAAATTAAGAGACGCACAAAGGCCTCAGAGAAACCGGACGATGATTTGATGGAAATTGTAGCAGCCGAGGACGTTCTTCAAACTGATCAACTATATCTAAATATCATTAATTTCAATCTTTGTTGACGCCAAGTTATCTTCCTTCAACATCGAAGAACAAAGATACTCCTTCATGGTAAACTCCTGCAAGAAAGTCCTCAAAAATCGGTTGCTCCAATGAAACCCTTCGACGCTCAAGTCAGCGACTCAGGAACAGAGAAGAGTTAACTAGCAGAAAAGAGCTAGAGAACTAGAGTTCAGGATCCTTCCCTCGTCGTGAGTGTGGGCCTTTATACCTATTCGAATGTCTCATTTTCCCATTTCCAAAAGGTTGCTAATTTCAAGGTGCCTTTGTTTAGTAACGGACGAAAGGTAAGGCTGACAGTGACAGATTGCAACCGACACTAGGCATATCAGAGGTGTTCTGTCTCGCTGCCACCTGCCAAGCGCGGTGCTACGGGTGGCAGGCGAACCTGGCTACATCAGGCGTGCGTCATTACGGGGTATGGCCACGCGCTGTTGCAGGCGAGTGATGGACCACGTGGCCGTTGCAGGTGGTGGGCCACGTGGGCGTGCTAGGCGGCTCGAGGCAGAAGCTCGAGGCCGAGACCGAGGCTGACGCTCGTGGTCAAGGCCGAGGCAGAAGCTTGAGGCCGAGACTGACGCTCGAGGCCGAGGCCGAAGCAGAAGTTTGAGGCCGAGGCTGAGGCCGAGGCTGACGCTCGAGGCTGAGGCCGAGGCAGAAGCTCGAAGCCGAGGCTGAGGCTGACGCTCGAGGCTGAGGCCGAGGCAGAAGCTCGAAGCCGAGGCTGACACTCGAGGCCGAGGCCGAGGCAGAAGCTCGAGGCCGAGGCAGAAGCTAGAGGCCGAGGCCGAGGCCGAGGCTGAAGCTCGAGATCGAGGCTGAGGGGGCCTCAGAGGCCGAGGCTGAAGCTCGAGATCGAAGCCGAGGGGCCTCAGAGGCTGAGGCCATCCCACGAGGCCGAGGCGGGGCTCCGTCAGTTTCCTTCACTGTTAACTCTGATGACGCTGGATCAGCCACATCAGATGCCCCCTCACCCCTGAGACGAAGCGGGCCCACCTTTGCAAGGCGAAAGGAGTGTCACTTCCCGAGTGGTTGATCCCCATCTGCTGCTAACCACCTTTGGACACGTGTCTCGGGGAACCACGATAACTTAGCGCGGGCGACCTGGGGGATGTGAAGGGGCAGTCACTGCCGTTCGTCCGATCTACAGTGATCGTCCTTGAGGCGAGGGTGTTCTCTCGAAATCCATGAAAAGCTGCCGCCATCATTGCCATCATGACGCTAACATCAGCGATGTCCCATCATTGGCCAGAGATGGATCATCTCATGCGCTGGGCGCCTGCTGAGGGGACCCAGCCTATAGCGGGAGTCCGCGTGGCCGGCTAGACGAGGTGGGACGATTTGAAACTTGACAAAAACCTAGGCGGGGGCTGAATCTCGCCACTTTGCTTCAACCATCATCGTCTTCTCCTGACTCTTGACCTCCCCTGCAACCCGAGAACCAGCCTCCGCTATTTTTGTTTCAAGTTAGCTCCCTAACCCTTTTGAGCCTTCTTTCCTCTCTAAAACCCCTGCTATGGCTTCCTGCCCATCCTGGTCCTCGTCGGTTGATCCCAAGGACCAAATCTCTCCTTCGAGGCTTCGTGCCTCCCCTTCTCTTGCCCTCTCATGGTCCTCCGATCCGGAGGACCGCATTCCTATCCAACCATGGCGAGGCGCCCATAGGGCTCCAGCGCGTAGGCGTCGGGCGGCCGCCGGCACCTCACAGAGGGTGGGGGTGGAATCCCCGACGGGACCGCCTCCACGGTAACGAGCCAGGACCTGGCTAATATCATGGCCTGTTACCAAATCTTCTGAGATATCGGGCTTTTCTCCCGATCCCCGACGACAAGGTGGTCACTTCCCGGCCCGGTAGAGTGGCCATTTACGAAATATCCTTTAGGTTAGGTCTCCACCTGCCCTTTCATCCTTTCTTCACCAACCTCCTCGACTACTACTCTCTGACCTCTCCCAACTAGTCCCAAACTCCCTCCGAACTGTCTGCGCCTTCATTATCCTATGCCATCTCCACTCCGTCACACCCAGAATCTCCCTTTTTCGATCCTTCTATACCCTTCGGCCGCAGGCGGGTTGGTGGTTGTTCCAGCCCCGACCCGGCTGTGTCCTCAAGCTGCTCCTCCCCTCTTCTATCAAGGAATGGAAGTCTCGGTTCTTTTTTGCTGACATTGACCAAGTCAAAACCGAGTGGGGGGACCCGGACCTCAGGCCCAACTCAAACTCGACCGTACTCCTGGAGGACAAGGAGGTGCTGGGGCAACTCTTGACCGCCGACATCCCCAGGTATATTTACTCCTGTCGAAGGACAACCTCCGGCTGGCGGGCATCACCACCCAAAGCGGTGAGTAACAGATGTCCCCGTACTTAACCAAATTTCCTTCTTCCTTTTCCTCCTCCCTTTTTTTATATTTTTTACTAACTCTGACCAATGTCATGCAGCGATGAAGCTTCCGACCCTCAAACTCAATAGGGCCGATGCTAAGAGGATGAGGGCCCAGGAAGGGCCGAGCGAGGGGCAGCAAGCCCCGGTACCCAAACATCCGACGGTGCGGGTCTCCTCGCCTCCCGAGCGCCAAGAGCCTTCGACCGCGCCGGTGGACCTGATAGCACCCCACTGAAGGGGGTGAGGGTCGAGGGGGCGACAGAGGAGCCCTAAGTTTCTGCCGAGCCAGCTCCGGCGGAGGCAGAGCAGGGCCCAAGCATAGGGCCATCAGTGGCGGCGAGCCTGCCCCCAGAAGAAATGCCAGCGGGTAGTCCCCCCGCATACCGAGCTCGAGCGCACCGAGGCCGCCAAGGGGAGCACGTTCGGACTGACCCCCCGTGGATTCTCCCTAATGAATGATGGGCATCGAGCAGAGCAGCTCATGTCCCAGGCTATCCTGCCTGAGTTCCAGGAGGAGCTCAAGCAGCTGGGGGCATCCAGGTTCTTCAGGAAAGCTTTTGCAGCCCTCGTCCGGGTATGCGACCTTCTTTGCCCTTTGCTTCAAATACCCAACAGTTGGCATGGCTGACTTTTGAATGCATGTGACAAACTCCCTGGGAGCCACCAGGGATGTAATAAATGAAGGGGAGGCCATTATCTGCCAGGCCCGGCGGGATGCCGAGGAGGCCCAGGCCCGAGCTGAGGCGGCAGAAGGGGCCCTGGAATCGGAAAGGACCGACCGAGCCGATGAATTAAGGAAGGCCGAGAGCAGAGCCGAGACCGAAGCCAATCGACTCCGGGCGGTGCTCAATCAGCTTGCGAGGCTGAGAGCGCCATCGAGGCCGGAACCTTCATATCGCCGAGCCGAACTTGGCCATCCAGGCGGCCGAAGATAAGGCAAGGCGTGTCGAGGATGAGGCGGAGCACGCTAAAGAGGTAGAGAGGGCGGCGGCCTCTCTGGTCGCGGAGAAGGAGGCCTGGGTCGCGGAGGTAGAGGCTGCCGCCGAGGCTAGGGCCACAAGGACCGTGGAAGAGTTTCGGGCATCCGAACGCTACGCAAACGAATGGCCGAGACTTCAGCGGACGCCTACCTCCAGGGGTTCCAATGTGGGAAGGAAAAGGCAGCCCTGGACCTAAACCTTCCTCAGGTCTTAGAGGTCGAGCCAGAGCGCCTCT
This sequence comes from Calamus simplicifolius, assembly GCA_900491605.1. Classification (NCBI taxonomy): domain Eukaryota; kingdom Viridiplantae; phylum Streptophyta; class Magnoliopsida; order Arecales; family Arecaceae; genus Calamus; species Calamus simplicifolius. Next base: position 312,872 of record UESW01004042.1, read on the forward strand.
CTAAAGTGGCCTCGTCCGACAACGAGCCCGCGACGGCCGACCCGTGAACTTGTAATTTTCTTCAAATTTTTGTATCAAGTCCGACTCAGTCGGCATTTTATAAACACTTTAGCATTAATGAAACTATTTTTAGCTAACTACAACGTGTCGCATTTGAATCCTCGGATTGCCGACGTGGGACCCCTGGGGGCTTCGTCGGCATCGAGGGGCAGCTTTTACCCACTCGCGAGCGACTTCAATTTAGCTAAGTAGGGCCGGAACCCCTGGAAGGCCGAGCCAGGGACCATGCCGGCCCCGTGCTACCAGGCATCGATGGGGCAGCGATCCTGTGCCGATGGGAAACTCTATTCCATTGGAGCATCATACTTCGGATGCTGTGGCTGACTCAGGCCTCTGGGGACTGATGGAACATCGGCCTTAGGACACCGAGGAAGACTCAGGCTTCTGGGGACCGATGGAACATTGGTCTTGAGGCACCGAGGAAGACTCGGGCTTCTGGGGACCGATGGAACATCGGCCTTGGGACGTCGAGGAAGACTTGGGCTTCTGGGGACCAATGGAACTCGGTCTTCGGTGATGATGGTACATCGGTCTTGAGGCACCGAGGAAGACTCGTGCTTTTGGGAGCCGATGGTACACCAGTCTTCGGTGTCGATGGTACATTGGTCTTGAGGTGCCGAGCTGGCCTCGGGCTTTTGGAGTCGATGGTACACCGGTCTTTGGTGCCAATGGCACATCGGTCTTCGGTACCAATGGTACATTAAACTTTCTGTGCCAAGCTGGCCTTGGGCTTTTGGGAGCCGGTGGTACATCGGTCTTTGGTGCCGATGGTACATTAGTCTTGAGGTGCCGAGCTGGCCTCGGGCTTTTGGGAGCCAATGGTACACCCATCTTCGGTGCCGATGGTACATCGGTCTTTGGTGCCAATGGTACATTGGACTTTCTGTGCCGAGCTGCCTCGGGCTTTTGGGAGCCGATGGTACACCGATCTTCAGTGTCAATGGTACATCGGTCTTGAGGTGCCGAGCTGGCCTTGAGCTTTTGGGAGCCGATGGTACATCGGTCTTTGGTGCCGATGGTACATCAGTCTTGAGGTGCTGAGCTGACCTCAGACTTTTGGAGCCGGTGGTACACCGGTCTTCGGTGCCGATGGTACATCGGTCTTCGATGCCGATGGTACATCGATCTTGAGGTGCCAAGCTAGCCTCGGGCTTTTGGAAGCCAGTGGTACACTGGTCTTTGGTGCCAATGGTACATTGGTCTTGAGGTGCCGAGCTGGCCTCGAGCTTTTGGGAGCCGGTAGTACACCGGTCTTCGATGCCGATGGCACATCGTCTTCGGTGCCAATGATACATTGGACTTTCTGTGCCAAGCTGGCCTCGAGCTTTTGAGCTGGTGGTACACCGGTCTTCGGTGCCGATGGTACATTGGTCTTGAGGTGCCGAGCTGGCCTCGGGCTTTTGGGAGCCGGTGGTACATCGGTCTTCGGTGCTAATGGTACATCGGTCTTGAGGTACCGAGCTGGCCTTAGGGCTTTTGGGAGCCGATGGTACACCGGTCTTCGGTGCCGATGGTACATCGATCTTTCTGTGTCGAGCTGGCCTCGGACTTTTTGGGAGCCGGTGGTACATCGTCTTCAGTGCCGATGGTATATCGGTCTTGAGGTGCCGAGCTGGCCTCGGGCTTTTGGGAGTCGATAGTATACCGGTCTTCGATGCCGATGGTACATCGGTCTTCAGTGCCAATGGTACATTGGACTTTCTGGGCCGAGCTGGCCTCAGGCTTTTGGGAGCCGATGGTACACCGATCTTCGGTGCCGATGGTACATCGATCTTGAGGTGCCGAGCTGGCCTCGGGCTTTTGGGAGCCGATGGTACACGGTCTTCGGTGCTGATGGTACATCGGTCTTGAGGTACCGAGCTGGCCTCGGGCTTTTCAAAGCCGATGGTACATTGGTCTTCGACCTGATGGTACATCGGTCTTTGGTACCGATGGTACATCGATCTTGAGGTACCGAGCTGGCCTTGGGCTTTTGGGAGCCAGTGGTGCACCGATCTTCGGTGTCGATGGTACATCGGTCTTGAGGTGCCGCGCTGACCTCGAGCTTTTGGGAGCCGATGGTACACCGATCTTCCATGCCGATGGTACATTGGTCTTCGATGCTAATGGTACATTGGACTTTCTGTGCCGAGCTAGCCTCAGGCTTTTGGGAGCCAGTGGTACATCGGTCTTTGGTGCCGATGGTACATCGATCTTGAGGTGTCGAGCTACCTCGGGCTTTTGGGAGCCAGTGGTATACCGATCTTCGATGCCGATGGTACATCAGTCTTAAGGTGCCAAGCTGGCCTTGGGCTTTTGGGAGCCGGTGGTACACGGTTTTCATGCCGATGGTACATCGGTCTTATGGTGCCTAGCTGGCCTCGGGCTTTCGGGAGCCGATGGTACACCGGTCTTCGGTGTCGATGGTACATCGGTCTTCGGTGCCGATGGTACATCGGTCTTGAGATGCCGAGCTAGCCTCAGGCTTTTGAAAGCGGTGGTACATCGGTCTTTGGTGCCGATGGTACATCGATCTTCGGTCCCAATGGTACATTGGACTTTCTGTGCCGAGCTGGCCTTGGGCCTTTTGCTGAAAAGCTGGGATATTTGAACTCATGTTTATTAATATCAAGTGTGGGGTGAGAGCCCAGAAGATTGCAAGCGTAAAATTTAATGTAAAAAGAGAGTACACTACTGATAATACCGACGGAGGTTGTCAGCGTTCCACGTCCACGGGAGTGGCTTTCCATCTAGCCTTCAATTTTGTACGCTCCGTGGTGGAGTGCCTTAGTGATGCGATAAGGTCCTTCCCAGTTCAGCGCTAACTTGCCTCCTTCGTTGGTTTTGAAACTTCAGCTCGCCGAAGGACTAAGTCCCCCGGCAAAAAAGTCTTAGGGCGGACGTGAGCGTTGTAATACCTGGCCGCTCGCTGTCGGTAGGCTGTCATCCGGAGTTGTGCTCGGTCTCGTACCTCCTCCACGAGGTTAAGGTTGGCCCGCAACTGGTTTGGATTGTCTTCCTCGCTGTATGCCTCCACCCTGGGGCTTAGGGAGCCGATCTCCACAGGAATGACGGCTTCAACCCGAAGATGAGACTAAAGGGAGTCTCTCCAGTGGGGGCTCGCGACATGGTGTGGTAGGCCCACAGCACATTGGAGAGCTCTCCACCCATCGTCCTTTGCAGTCATCTAGCCGGGCTCTTAGTCCTTAGAGAATAATGTGGTTGGTCACCTCAGCCGCTCCATTGGTATGAGGATGCCTAACGGAGGTGAACCACTGATGGATGCCTAACTCAGTGTAGAATCATCGAAAGGTGCATTGTCGAACTGCCGGCCGTTGTCGGTGACCAGGGTATGTGGTAGACCGAATCGGCATATTACAGACTTCCAGAAGAAGGACATTACCTTGCTTCGTGATCTTGGTGAGTGCTTCGGCCTCAACCCATTTGGTAAAGTGGTCAACGGCCACCAACAGGAATTTGCACCGATCGAACGCTGGAGGGAAATGTCCCAAAATGTCCATACCCCACTGGGCGAAGGGCCAAGGTGCCACCAGGAGGGTCAGCTGGGACGTCGGCTGCCACTGGATGTTGGCATGGCGCTGGCAGCTATTGCACCTCTTGACGAGCTCGGCCGCATCCTCCCTCTTGGTCAGCCAGTAGTACCCCTGCCGCAGGGCTTTGTATGCCAAGGCTCTGCCCCCCAGATGACTTCCGCAGATGCCTTATGGATTTCTCGCAGGATGTAATCAGCTTCCGCGGGGTTGACGCACCTGAGGACCGGGTACAAGAATGACCTTCGATAGAGCCTCCCATCCATTATCAGGAACTTCGGGGCTCACCGCCTGAGCAGCCTGGCCTCAGCTGGGTCTTCAGGAAGGCACCATCAGTCAGTATTGGACGTAGGCATCCATCCAAGAGGGCTCCTGCCCGATCGGCGAAGCCTCCTCCGCTACCTCAATGCTTGGGACTTGCAGGTACTCCACATACGTCCTTCCCAAGGTCCGTTGGCCGAAGTGGCCAAGCGAGACAGTGCATCAGCCCTAGCATTCTCTGTTTGGAGAATGTAGCTAACGGAAGTAGAAAAACTGAGAAGCCTGGGATTGCACTTTGCTCAGGTAACGGGACATAGTTAGGTCTCTGGCCTCGTACTCCCCAGCGACCTGCCTAGAGACAAGATGAGAGTCCGTGAAGGCCCTCAGACGCTCCGCACCGAGTTTCTTGGCTAGCTTCATCCCTATCAGTAAGGCTTCATACTCCGCCTGGTTGTTGGTGGTTGGAAAAAGAAATCGGAGGGCATACTCTACCACCTCCCCCTCGGGGCTCGCAAAAATGAGTCCAGCCCCACTCCCTTGAGAATTCGACTCTCCGTCTACATGAAGGATCCAGTCTTCCTTCCCTACTTCCTCGGCCCTAGGGGACTCCACGCGCGCCTCCGGATGCGACTCCTCCAAATGCTCCTCGGTCCAAGTGCACTCGACCAAAAAATCGGCTAACACCTGGGACTTTATTGCAGACCTCAGCCGAATGGACAAGTCGAACTCCTCCAACTTGATTGCCCACTTGGCCAGCCGATCGGAGGTGTCAGGATGGGACAAGATAGTCCGAGAGGTTAGTTCGTGAGCACCACGATTGGATGAGCTTGGAAGTAGGGTCGAAAGAGCTGAGCGGAGACAACCAGGGCAAAGATGATCTTCTCAGTCTTGGAGTATCTTGTCTCAGCATCATAAAGTACTTTGCTGGTGTAGTAGACCGGCTTCTATGCTCCGTCGGCATCTATGCGGACAAGCACGGAGCTGATGGCCTCGCGGAGGCCGCAAGATACAGAAAGAGTTCCTCCCTACCCCTCGGCTTGGACAGTAGTGGAGGAGTGGATAAAAATTTCTTTAGCTCCTCGAAGGCTTCCTGACATTTCTTTCCACTCGAAGCTGTTGACCTTGCACAGCACCTTAAAGAAAGGCAGACACCTCTCTGCCGACCTTGATAGGAAGCGGCTCAAGGCTGCCACCCTCCGGTCAGGCGCTGCACCTCCTTTTTATTAGCCGGAGGCCTTATATCCAAGATGGCTCAATCTTATTGGGATTAGCTTTGATTCCTCATTGCATCACCATGAAGCCCAGAAACTTGCCTGCTGTAACCCGAAGCACACTTGCGGGGGTTCAGCCTCATCTGGTATCGGTAGAGATTGTCAAAGGTCTTCGCAAGGTCGGCAACATGGTCAGCAGCACGGATGCTCTTGGTCAGCATGTTGTCCATGTACACCTCCATATTATGCCCGATCTGGTCCTCAAAGACCTTGTTTATTAACCTCTGATAGGTGACCCCGCATTCTTCAACCCGAACGACATCACCTTGTAGCAATATATCCCCTTCTCAGTTACAAAGGAGGTCGCCTCTTCATCAGCCGTGTCCATCTGATATGGTTGTACCCGAAATGCATCCATTAAGCTGAGGGTCTCATGGCCGGATGTAGCGTCTACTAACTGGTCGATCTGAGGCAGCGGGAAGCTGTCATTGGGGCATGCTTTATTGAGATCGGTGAAGTCCACGCACATCCTCCAACTCCCACTGGCTTTGCGGACCCATTACAACATTCGCCAGCCAGTCGGGATAGTGCACTTCACGAATGTGGCCGGCCGCCATCAATTTACGTACCTCCTCGTCTATGGCCCTATGTCTATTGGGGCCGAAGCTCCTCTTCTTATGCCGGATGGGTCGGCACTCCGGCTTGATGTTGAGTTGGTGGGTAATCACCTCCTCGGGGATGCCTAGCATGTCGGACGCTGACCAGGCGAAGATATCAGCATTGGCTCGCAGGAAGGTGAGGAGCTGGTCGTGGGCTTCCTCCGAAAGTAGGGCCCCAAGTTGGATGGTCTGCGTCGGTCCTCCCTCAGGGGGATGGCTAGCATGCGCTTGGCCAGTTCCTCCCTCCTCTTCGAGTTCCGGGGGTCCAGCGCTTCTGGTGCAGGTGCGGATATCGCCCATTGAGGACTAGGGGCCATATGGTAGCAAAGCGTTGGTGGGTTCTGCTCCCCCCGCATCTTCCCGACCCCCTCGCTGGTAGGGAACCTTACCAGGAGCCTTTTGGTGGAGATAACAACATCTAGGAGGTTAAGTCTGAGCCTTTCGAGTATGGCGTTGTAGGCAAGGGGCACTCGGACCACAAGGAAGCTCATAAATACTGTACTTTAATGCGAGGGCGTTCTAGCCATGACAGGAAGAGTGATCTCTCCCTCGACCTTCATGGAGTCTCTGGTGAACCCCATCAAGGGCGTGGTGACGGGTCGGAGTAGGTCGGGAGACAGGTTCATACGAATAAAAGTATCGTAACTCAAAACGTCCACCGAGCTTCCACTATCAATCAGAATTCTTTTTATAGGATGCTTAGCGATCGTCATGGACATGATGACACTGTCATCATTTTTGTTGACCACCCCCTCTAGGTCCCTCTTGGTAAAGGGAATTACAGAATCTAACCCTCCTCCCCCTTCGGCCTCTTGGATGGGCCGCCTGCCCCCTAGGAAATCATCGCCACCGTCTTCTCGGTTGGTGCATTATCGATCATCGGTGGCGGAGGTGCTGATGGGCCAGGAGCACTCGGGTTGTTCCTCTGAGCAACTTCCCCAGGTGGCCTCGCTGGATGAGGTTCTCTATCACCTTCTTCAACTGGCGACAGTTGTCGGTGTTGTAGCCGTGGTCCCGATGGTAGCAGTAGAGTGGAGGAGGGCGTGGCAGGTATGGCTTGCCCTCGATCTCAAGCAAGATATGAGAGATGGGAGCAAGCAAAGGGGTAAACGGGCCGTCCCTCGGTGCTGGAGCCCAAGGACGGTTGTCTGATCGATGGGGAGGCTTGGGCCTCCTAGGACGAACCTCTGTAGGCTCAGGACGAGCCGGCTTTTTGATGGTTCTTCCGTTAGCCTCACGCCGGGAGGAGTCAGCCTCATCGGCGCGGATGTACTTTTGGGCCCGGTTCAAGAGCTCGACGTAGGAGCCGGACGGCTTCTTGTCGAGGGAGTATGCAAAGCGGGAGGGACGGAGCCCTCGCTTCAATGCCAAGGTGGCCACGGAGTCTTCGAGGTTGTAGACCTCCAGGGTTGCCTCTTTGAATCGGGCAACATAGTCCCGCAGGGACTTGCCACCCTTTTGCTGGACGAAAAGAGACTGTCCGCCACCCTAGGTATTTTCCGGCAGGCGTCAAAATGGGCCAAGAAGGCCCTCTCCAACTGGCAGAAGGAGTTGATACTCCACGGTGGCAGGCGGGAGTACCAAGCTCGGGCAGCCTTCTTCAGGGTGGCGGGAAGGCGATGCAGAGAAGTGAATCGTTTCCCCTTGACCTGCATGAGGACCTTATAACTTTTCAAATGGTCCAGGGGATCATGGTCCCGTCATACGGGTTCAGCTGAGGAAGACAAAACCGGATTGATATTGGTTCCTCCATGATGCGGCGGGACAGCGGCGGCCGGCTGTCATAGTCTGCCTCTGGTGGGTTGGTAATCCGGCGGCTGAGCTCCTCTAGCCGCTGGTTGTACTCATCAAGCCGGCGCTCAGCCCGACGGACTATTCGGCCATCGAAGGACCCCTCCCTCGAGGATTCTGAGGAGGGGGAAGAATGGCGGCGATGCTGACGGGGGTGCTCGCCTCCCTCCCATGCCGCCGCCTAGGAGAAGCACTAGCGTGGCGAGAGGGCGACTGGGGCCTCTTAGATGCCTCTCGGCGGTGAGGCCTGGGTGAAGTACGTCGATGGCGAGCTTCTCGGACAGGAGACCTCCCCCAAGAAGAATGCTGGCTAGGTTGGGCACTCCTGGAACTGATGGGAGCGCTCCGGCTACTGCACGGCCGCCGGTTGCTGCAGGACTTGGACCGCCGCCACCGAAGACTGAACTTGTATGGTGAGGGCGGCAATCTGGTCTTCTTGAAGCTGCTGCGGTGGTGGTGCAGAGACATCGGCTAGGGGAGCGGAGGGGTCGACCGCCAGCGGATCTGACCCCCTAGCATGACTGGTGGAGACCTCCTGCGCATGGGTCATCACCATTGCTTGAGAGCTTGGGGAAAGAGAAGTTATCGTTGACAGGTTCGAAGCTTTTCTCTTTAGCCCCCCTACCTAGTGCGCCAATATGTTGATGCCAAGTCGCCTTCCTCCAACGCTGGGGAACAGAGATCCTCCTTCGTGGCGAACTCCTGCAGAAAGTCCCGGAGACCGGTTGCTCTGGTGGGGACCCTCCGACGCTCAAGTCAGTGACTCGAGAACAGACAAGAGTTAACTAGCAGAAAAGAGCTAGAGAACTAGATTTCATGATCCTTCCATTGTCGTAAGTGTGGGCCTTTATACTTGTTCGAATGTCTCTTTTTTCGTTTCCAAAGGTTGCTGATTTCGAGGTGCCTTTGTCTAGTAACGGACGGAAGGCAAGGCTGATAGTGACGGGTCGCAACCGACACTGAGCATGTCAGAGGTGTCCTGTCTTGCCTGCCACCTACCAAGCGCGGTGCTGCGGCTGGCAGGCGGACCTGGCTATGTCAGCGTGCGCCATTACGGGGTATGACTACGTGCTGTTGCAGGCGAATGGTGGACCATGTGGCCATTGCAAGCGGTTTGTGAGCCACTTGGGCGTATTAGGCAGCTCGAGGCAAAAGCTCGGGCCAAAACCAAGGTTGACGCTCAGGGTCAAGGCCGATGGCAGAAGCTCGAGGCTGAGGCTGACGCTCGAGGCCGAGGCCAAGGCAGAAGCTCGAGGCCGAGGCAAAAGCTTGAGGCCGAGGCCGAGGCTGAAGCCGAGGCCGAGGGGACCTCGGAGGCCGAGGCCATCCCACGAGGCCGAGGCGGAGCTCCATCAGTTTCCTTCACTGTTAACTCTGACGATGCTGGATCAGCCACATCAATCTCTATTACAAATAATGCAACCTCATTTAAGCATTTGCCTCAACTGTACACCCATCTATGTAGCTGACCATCTCCCATCCCATTAAAGACATGCATTCACTTAATAAACGCTCATAAAAGAGTAGATAAATTAAAGAGATTTGAATCGTCATCAAATTTACAGCAGAATCTTTGGTTGACGGGATAATAGCTATCCGTCGAATTCATAAACCGTGTATCGCACGCGTCGCATGTTGATGCCAAATCACTTCTTCCAAACATCGGTGAGTACTGGTTGTTTTCTTCGATAGATTCGGAATCCCTCTTTGTTTTGCTCCGACCAGGGACTTGTAAGAAGTCTTGAAGGTTGATGATTTTGGTGAAGATCCTTTGATACTCAAGTAAGTAACCTGGATAACAGTTATGAGCTTAAGAGAGTTTAAGTAGAGAAACTCTATGTAAGCGATTAAATATTCATACCTCATCTAGGATCCTTTTTATCCGATTTATGGATAATCCTTAGTTTTGAGGTGTCTCCATCTGGCAGAGAATGAGTGGTTTGGATTTCAGTGGTGGAGGATATCTTCTCCGTAGTATGTCAGAGTTAGCGAATCTTGTCTCATCTAGTATGGGTGGTCATAAAGAGGTTAATGAGCCAGGTCTTGTCAGACATCAGACGTGATGGCCGTAGAGAGGTTGATGGGCCATACGAGAGCCATACGAACAGTCTTATTGAAGCCGAGGTCACTCCGGATGCCGATACCAAATTTGAAAGCTGAGGCCGACTTCGAAAGGCAAGGACGATATTATGGGTCGGTACCGACTCAAAAAGCCGAGGTCGATTCTTGGAGCCAGTGCCAACTTGAAAGGCCGAGGCTGATTCTGAAAGTTAAGACTGACTATGGGGGTTGGTGTTGACTCGAAAGGTCAAGACCGATTCTGAAAGTCGAAGCCAATTCTAGGGATCGGTGCCGACTCGAAAGGCCGAGACCGATTCTAAAAGCTGAGGTCGACTATGAAATCGATACTGAGTTGAAAAGCCGCCATCAAATAACCTTTGTCGTCCATCGAACCATAGCTTTGTCAATCGATTCCATCTATTAACTTAAAATGCGGCTTTACTAGCACATCATCGCGCATGTTGAGTCCTGTTACCCTTAGGCCACATTCAAATTTCCAAATATATGGCTAGATGATATTACGCTGCTGGAACAAGCGTGTGAGAAGGAAATGGCATGATTCAGCACTAGGTTTTATTTCATTAGAATGGATTCTAATGCTATCATAAGCTTTATTTTTTCAAGAATATTATTTCCTACCAGAGAAGGGAATATAATAGAACAAGAGAAAAAGCACATTTCGGCACACTAGAAGATTTCACTAATGCAAACTTGAACAATAATCTTACCATTCCACCCATAAATATTGATGCAAACTGACAAAAAAACAAATTAAAAAGCTAGATTCAATGCCGGAAGAGAAAGAAAAACGGGGAACTTCCGTTTGTCTTTTTTGGGAGCATTCTTCTTTTTATTCTCTCTTTTCCTTCCATTTTGTTTTTGTACCTCGATTCAGTCAACACCTCCAGATTTACGCATGCAGCGAGCCGCAGTCTGAACGGTGTGGCTTCCCGCGCGCTCTCCTTTTTTTCACATCTGGAGCCACCGAGCCAGCTGCGCCGGGTTGACAACCCCCGGAATATGGACCCCTTCCGTCCTCAGCAGGTACGATACCTCCACGTGCGCCATCGGAGGGTTGGCAGGGTGGTCCGTCTCTGGCCGGACCGGCGGTCGAACGGCCTCCGGTCTCTTTCCCGGTCCAGACTGGGCCGGCTCCCAGCGCCGGCCGAAGAGGGTCCCCTTGGTGAGGAACTCGTGTGCCAGGTAACCGGCTAGAAGCCGGTTGCCAGGCGGAGCCGGCTGAGCAGCCGCCGCCGCCGAAAAGTTGGGCTCGGCCTTGGCCTTGCATGGCCCCTCAGACCCGTCCCGGTCCTTCCGCTTCCTGGACACCCCAAGTGTCGATCCGGTTGGCACGTGGCACGACATCAGAGTCCGATGGCTCCAAGCCACGTCACAAGAAACGCCGAAAAAACGTAAAAAGAAAACGAGGGCAAAGGGAAAGATTTTTTTTTTTTTTTTGGGGGGGGGGGGGATTGGGGAGAGGTTGATCGGAGTCCGGCACTCCGGTCGTTATAACGGCGTACGGACGGAGCTAACGGCCGGAGCCCGGGAAGAAGAAAAGGGGCTCCGAAGGACTCAAAGGGAGGCGAATGAAAGAGCAAAGAAGAGAGGGCCAGGAGATTTGGGTGGGGAGGATTGCCGAGGCGAGGTGGAGCCGTATATATAGCAGGAACCGTCAAACGAATGTCCCCATCGTTTCTTACACTACCAAGATTGCCATCAACCATTGTTGAAATGACACGAACAACCCTTAATTTTGACGGAATTTATTTGTTTATTTATTGCCGGTTCTCTCTGCATTCGATGCATGACTCGCAAGATAACATAATACTCCCAGTTTATTTATTTATTATTGCGTAATTAACACTCAAAAAGGTGCACGAGAAGACATACATGATGAACATTTGTTGTATAATTATTATTTTATTAATAATAAATGGCACCTAGTAAATTAGTACTTTCAAAATGATGCGACTGATAGACCGATAAATTTACGGGGAGCCAATTTTGTGCCGTCATGCCATGCGATGCGATGCCATGCCCCATAACTTTTTTAATGAAAAATTTGATCGTTAGAAGGAATGAAAAGAATTCCACCGGCCGAGATGGGGGTATTTTGGTCATGTTGACCGACGTGCGTGGAGGCGCTCGCTGGTAGTGGGTTCCAGCGGCATCACCTTCAAACGGTGGGAGAGGGCAGTTTCATGGTTATGGGCGGACCGCTTTGCCCTTGAAACTTCCATCGGATAGAGACAGCGACGAGGATGAGTAGTTTTCCAAGGCAGCGCGGAAAGACCAAAGGGTATATCGGGGAAATACTCAGGGGCAAAAGAGTCATTCAAGCTCCACGGGAAATTTGAATATAAAAAAGACTTTCACCAAAGTCATCACTTAATATAAAAAATTCCTATTAAAGATGATGGGAAATTTGAATACAAACCTACCATCCTAATTCTATAAGTATTATTCAAAAAGGAGTCTACAAAAGCACCATAAAATTTAAGGATTTAGCTCATTAAAGTTATTCACTAATTATTAAAAAATTATTCATTAATAAGTAGCCTAATTATAGAGAGATTCTTTCCAAAAAAATCAAATAAAAACTAGCCTACACTCTCAAATATGGAAGGTTAGACTCTCAAAATCTAAATTTAAACTTTTAAATTCTAGAGAGCCAACAGAAGAATCTTTAGGTGTTTCTTAAATTGATCAGCGTTGCAAGATTCTCATAGATAATTTTTGGATCTCTTGTACTTTTCTTCTTTCTTCTTTTCATAGGAGTGCATCATCAGTGCTTGACTATCCGAGTTATAACAAATCTTCTTTGTTAACATATGAAAATTTAATTTGAATGTCAACAAAAATTTAACAAAAATTTTTGACCAATAGAAAATTTTATAAAAGCTTTAAGAGTATCATGCTTCATGTCATCTTTTAAGCTAGAGAGTGTGGCTTAGATCTCCTTGAAAAAGGAATGATTCTTGTACCATATGCCATAGGCCTCACATGTTACGCATGAGTCATAAAATGTATTGTGAACAATATTTAAATGTATGCCTATTTGTGAATGAACCATCATGGTATTATGAATGATCGATAAGGAAATCCAGACCATACTCTTTCTTTTTTTATTATAAGAATTTGACCAATTACTTGCATCTAGAGAATTGATGATACAAACATGACAACGTGCCTTCTCATTGGAAGAAGTTGTGTTATGGAAGTATACTTTATATTTGAAATAAATAAGTAATTCAAACAATTAATGATACGCTCTTAAGTCCAAAAGAATATATATTAATCTTATTAAATAGAATCAAGTTAATGGTTTAAAACAAGAGCAATATTTTATTTTTTTTTTACCATGCACATGAGTAACATTGTCCAAAAAAGCGTATCCTGCATGAGTTGAATACTTGGATGGTTTGCAAAAATATTATGTGGTCTGCACAAAATAACATGTGGTTGGAAGTAGAAGCAAGCCAGAAAGCTTATGTATGGTCTATATTATTAGGAGAAAATTAACCCCTATTGCATCACTTTTGCTAGGCCATGAACAATAAAAATAAATAAAATCAAATCAAAATTTACTACTCATTGTTAAAAATTATTATTTTCTTATGCCGTAAACTTATAAAAGTCACAAAAATAAATAAATAGATGGATACATATCTAGGAATAAAGTATCGAAATCTTTTAGATTTTTATGTTTGATCTATAACAGCAAAGGTAAGTAATACAAAAGTGTCGGATTCATGTGATCATAAAAATTCGAGTGAAAATAGCAGGTATACTTAAGTTATAATTTTTTATTTTTTTTATCCAATATGAAATTATTCATACATGCATGAGCGATGAAACTACTTTTTCAATTAGATCAAAGTAGGCAGACATTTCATTGTGATATAAAGGAATTACATGGGCAAGAGCACCAGAACAGCACCATTCCATGGGAAATGCATTGGTGACATATGTTCTTACATAATCCATATCAAAGATGAATTAATATATCAAAGCAAATTTCTTAAACACCTTTTAAATTCCATTTTATTTTTTTGAGAAATAATTGAACACTTTTAACTTTGTGCCAACATTAGGTGCAACATTAGGTATCTACTTTGTTAGGATGATTCCTGTACTCTTTTCCCTTATTTTAGCAAACTTTATTCTTGTACCCTGAGAAAAAGCAACGCAAAATCTAGCTTGACCGTTTTCTTGGCCCTACAACCTGAATCTCCAACCATACCTTCATGAGATTGTCTGTACCTTCTGCTAAAATATTGAAACCATTCTTCTGCCTCCTTATGAGATTGTAGGGCACAACATTTCTCGGAATTAGAGTGGGAATTAGAGCTACCATGGTGGTCGAAGGATGCTGCCCAAATGATGAGCTGCACTCTTTGCCTTTCTAAATAGCCTCCTGATCAAATGAAGCAAGAGAAGTAAACACCATCGTAATGTCCATTAAAAGAGGGTGAGCTATGCATATGAAAGAGTTAATCAAATGCTGAGGTGCACTAAGCTATATATGCACTAGTAGTTAGGTCTAATTCTTGATTTAAACTGATTTATTCTAATCATCGGGCTTTTTTTTTTGATTTTTTTTTGTTGATTAAACTGACCAAATTTAAGCGAGCAAAACCTAAGTTCGTCCACCATCAAACTTGATTTTCCTTTTTTGCCCTCATGTAGACCAGCCCAAGAAAAAATTCCTAGGCATTAATGTATATAATTTCTCAAAGGAACTCCGATCCATTGCTAGGGTGGAAGACTTGATAAGCATCACATGAGAAGTCTTGACTGCATTTTGCAAAGATAGTTTGGTGCGGTTTCAGAGGTAAATTGCCCGGTCCTGGTCTTCATATGCAGTGGAGGCTGTGGGGCAGTCTGGAGGTATTTTGGCTATTTGGCGTGACTCTGCCGTCACGATTGATGTTTTCCATCAAAGTAATCAGCAGATAGGTCTTGCTGTCTCTGAAGGGACTTCTGACCCCTGGATCATATCGGCAGTCTACGCCAGTACGGACTACCGTGAGCGACGGGCTCTTTGGTCTGATTTGACTTTCCTCCTAGCTCAAGGGATTCCTTCCATTATTGCTGGTGATTTCAACTGCATTTCTGATGCCAGTGAGAAGAGAGGGGGTAGGCCAGTCACCAACTCTGCTGATATTATTGAATTTAGATCATTCATTGGATCTACTGGGCTGATGGATTTGGGGTATTCGGGGCCCCAATTTACATGGTGCAATAACCGGCAGGGGACAGCTCGTGTCTGGGAGAGAATTGATAGAGCTTTGGCTATAGCTCAGTGGCTCCAAAAATACCCTGCTGTCAGTGTTACTCACCTTCCTAGGATTGCCTCGGATCACTGTCCTATTCTGATTTCCTTGGAGGCTGATCTTCATCTGAGGAAACAGTTTAGATTTGAATGGTTCTGGACGGTCCACTCTACTGCTCGGGCTATCATTTCTCAGATCTGGCACCTTCCTATCAGGGGTAATGCAGCCTATCGGATTTTCTACCATCTTATGCTGGCCAGTCGCAGACTTTCCAGATGGAATAGACTGGAGGTTGGGGATCTGGTTAGGCAAGTGGAGAAGGCTGAAACTATTATCTGTGCCATTCAGTCGAAGGAGGACCAGGACGGTTTTCTATTGGACTCTGATCTCTCCTTGTTGCGAGAGAATCTTGCTCGTCATCACTCCCTTCTTCGACAGCAAGAGTTATATTGGAGGCAGAGATCCAGGGTTCAGTGGATCCATGAAGGGGATTGTAATACCAGCTTCTTCCACCAGGCTACACTGAAGCGGCGGGCAGCCAACAGAATCCGATGATTAGTGGATGCTGAGGGGAATTATCAAGAGGATATTCATCATATTCGTTCTCAGCTTCTTCATTTCTTCCAATCTAGATGGTCTGAAGCTTTTGGTGATGGGGTTCCGGTTACTCAGGTTTCTGATACCAGGAAGGTATCCTCTTTGGATAACGCCTTGCTTGTCAGGCCTATTTGTGCGAAGGAGGTTCGTCAGGATCTTTGGGAGCTTGGTCCGGATAAGGCTCCTGGGCCGGACGGGTTCCCGCCCTTCTTTTTCCGTCATTATTGGGATATCATTGGGCAAGAAATGGTTCAGGCTATCCAAAATGTTTTCCAATCTAAGCATATTCCTGAGGATTGGAATCAGACACTTATTACTCTTATGCCTAAATGCTCGAATGCTTCTCTACCACAGCACTTTAGACCGATTAGCCTATGTACTACTATGTACAAGGTTTGTGCCCGTCTCCTAGCTTCTCGTCTCCGTGCTATGATCCCCATATTATTTCTGAGGAACAAGGGGCATTTATCAGAGGGCGGTCTATCTCGGATAATGTCCTCATCACTCAGGAGTTTATGCATGATCTACATAGAGCCCTTGCGAGACGGTGTCTTATGGCCATCAAGCTTGATATGGAGAGAGCTTATGATAGACTGAGCTGGAACTTCTTGTATCGTTCTCTTCAGGAGTTTGGTTTTGATGAGAGCTTTACTGAATGGGTTATGGCCTGCATCCAGAGGCCTTTCTTTTCCTTGATCATCAATGGGAGCCCGACTGAGTTTTTCCATTCTTCGGTTGGATTACGTTAGGGATGCCCTTTATCTCCCCTTCTGTTCATCTTGGCTGCGGATGATCTCTCTCGAGCTCTCCATCAGGCTTAGTACAATCAGAGGATTGTCCCTTTTATCGTGGGGGATGCGGGTCTTTCCATCTCTCATCTTTTGTTTGCTGATGATTGTATCCTTCTGGGTCAGGCCTCTATTGAAAATGCAGCTTCCTTTGATTCCATTATTCAGCACTATTGTCAGGCTTCGGGCCAGAAGGTCAACCTTCAGAAGTCTTTTATCTGCTTTAGCCCGAAGACTCCCAGACCCACCAATGAAGCTATCATTAATCGATTGGGTATCACTACTCAGACTGATCGATTTATGTATCTGGGGATCCCCATGACTGGCAGACGTCCTCGCTGCTCCGATTTTGTGGACCTAGAGAGGTGGGTCCGTCAGCGTATCGAGGGTTGGCATGTTACTGATCTTTCTATGATGGCCCGGATCATCATTATTCGGTCGGTTCTTTCTTCCCTTCCGCTCTATATGTTGTCGAATACGACCATCCCGACTACTTTCTTGAGAAGGATTGAGAGATGGTTTAGAGATTTTTTATGGACTTCTATGCAAGACGGGCAGGGTATTTATCTTCTATCTTGGGACATGATCTGTATGCCTATTCATGAAGGGGGTCTTGGGATCCAATCCTTGTTGGTTAGGCATCAAGCTTTATTGGCCAAACATGCTTCTCGCTTCCTTCTGGAGCCGCACTGTCTCTGGAGCTCGGTCATGCGTGCAAGATACGGTGATTGGAAGCCAGGAGAGCTCATTTCGCCGCCCAGAGGAAGTTCCTCCTTTTGGAAGGAGGTGTGCCAGGTTGGCGACTCTATTCGGAAGAATATCTCTTGGATGGTTGGTGTTGGTCACTCTATTGATGCCATTCAGGATTCGTAGATTTCTGAGCTTCCTCTGTCTCGGTGGCCCTCATTTATTAGCACTGATATTCCTACTGATACGAGGGTTAAGGATTTCATCTCATTAGACCCCCCTCCTGGAATACCCCCATGGTGACTAGTCTATTTGGTGAGGAACTCTCAGCGGATTCTATCGATTCCTCTTATCTCTTGTCCCTCCGCTGATGTGAGGCTATGGTAGAGATCCTCCCTCTCTAGGGCCCCTCTCAGGGATCTTGTGAAGATCTTTAGGCCTCAGTCTCAAGAAACGAAGGATGCTGCGTGGATATGGATGCTTCCCACTCTTCCTAGGGTTCAGCTTTTTATCTGGAAGCTTCTTTGGGACTGCCTATCGACGAGTGCTCTGCTCTCCCGTAGGGCATGTCTATCTAGCCGACCTGTCCCTTGTGTGGTATGGAGGATGAGACTACAGATCATGCTATATTCAAATGCCCTAGAGCTAGATGGATTTGGCATTTGATGGGCTATGAGTATAGAGTGGATGTCTACGGTTCTCCTCATCCTATCTTTCTCCAGGATCTCCGGATGGCTCCTCAGCATATACGTGGTCTCTGGGCGGTCACGGCTTACCAGATTTGGCTATCGAGGAATCAGATTATTTTCTCGGAGGACTGTATTTCTTCACATCAGCTTATGAGGAAAATTAGATCTTTGTCCGCGGATTGTGCCCGTGCTCTTCATTCTGTTGGTTATGACATCTCTGACCTCTGGGGTTCCCCTGCTGCTTCGGCAGCGAACCGTCGTACGGTATTCATTTCCTGGGAGCCCCCCCTCCAGGGTTTGTCAAAATTAACTTTGATGGGAGTGTTCGCGGCAGACTAGCTGGTTCGACCTTTATCATTCGCGGTCCACAGGGCGATATGCTGGCGACTGACGGATTTGGTACCCTGGACTCCTCTGTCCCCATGTTCGAGCTTTACGCTGCATGGGCTGGTATTTCTTATGCTTTTCAGACTCTTCGAGCTCAGAGGCTTGTAATTGAGGGAGACTCTATGATTGTCATACAGTGGATACGGAAAGAGAGTGCTCCTGATGTATCCACCAATCCGATTCTTAGAGATATTTGGACCATGCTTCAGGAGGTGGATACTGCTCAGATTCATCATGTATTCCGTGAAGCCAACACAGCAGCTGACTGGGCAGCGACGGCCGTGACTCAGCATGTAGGATATAGGATATGGACGATAGATAATCCATGTCCCCCTGTGTTGTTACAAATTTTGCATTCCGATGTATCTGGGCTGACCCACACTAGACTAGTGTGATCGTCCGTCTGTATCAAAAAAAAAAAAAAAGATGATGACATTTGGAGACCTCCAAATATGAGCCAACGTAAAGCATCACAAATTCCCATATGCTAACTTGGACGGCCCCATCCTCCCTAGGCCGCCATTATTAAGGCACCCCAGAAACAGGTCCAAGACTGCACAGGGATGTTATTGATCCTGAATTGGACATAAGCAAGCTTCCAAATCCGTTTATAGCTCGAAAACAACTAAGGAGGATAACTTGGCAAGTTGCCTCCCATGTCCAGAAACCAATTGCCCATAGGCGATGCCTATGATGCATGATGATGCATGAAGGCCCCTATGAATTGGAATCTCGATCGAGACACCGATCTCTCGCTCTAACAGTCAAAGATGATAGGCCATCCCACCTCAATTTGTCAAGTGGGTGGGCTATAGATGGGAATTTTGCAAAGTGATGGCCAGCTTTGCCCCCAATGGCTTAGATGGGGAGCCATTCAACACTTAGCATTGTGAGGACAAAGAAATTGACAAGGGGCAGGAGTAAGTAATTTTGCTAACGTACTCCATATTCATGACTGCTGAATTTAACTGGCCAAATGTGTAAAACCCGTCTCATATTTGTTTTCAAACAAAGGGTAATAAGAGTTCTAACCTCTAGAAACATTAAAATCAAAGCAGGAAATATGGAAATCAAGCAACCATCATCAAAGAGGTGTTTAGATGAGACCCAACTTAAACAATCACTTCCAAATGTTCCTTTGCTTGAGAGAGCTCTGACTTGTTATTGTCATTAGGTTGGGTAAATGCCAAAGGTGAGGAAGTTGAAAGGGTGGAGGGACTACCAAAAAGGCTATATTGGAGGAGGTGGCAAGGATGGTGACATTGTGTTGGTTGGAGTTGTATGGGAGGATAACAAGAACCTTGAGAATAGAGTTGATAAAGTAGGTCTATTGAGCATTATGATGAGCGAAATGCCATGAATGGAAGGAATGGAAACTAGAACAACACTTTTGCCAATTTTCTGTAACAATTTTTGTTGTTGTAAGAATTATTGTTTTATGAAAAAAGTATCTAAACTGATTTATGTGAGAGAGAGATTAAGGGATAGAGGGTTGCTAGGAGAGATGAATTTAAAGGGAGAGGAGTGCTAGTAAGTAAGAAAAAAATAGAACATATTGAATATGGCATTTTTCTTTTCGGAGTAGGGGAGTGTGTGTGAGAAAGTTTGGCTTTGGATGGAAAGAGAGCGAAGGTTGCATGAAAGCAATTATTAAAAAAATAAAAATTAAAGATTTATTAGGGGTGAGGTGAGATGAGAGAGGAGATAGCAATTATTGAGGAAAGAGAAAGGAGGGTGTGGAAGGTTGATGATAGAACTTAATTAGAGCCCTGATCCCCTTTATGGCAATTATTTTCTGCCTTCCCTCTAAATCCTTTTCTAATTAAGAAATTAATTTAGCGATAAAAAATATTAGATGTGAAGTGTGGAAGAGGGAGAGAGCATGAAGGCTATTAAAGAAAGAGCCTGGGTGCCTGTAAGCAATAATAGGAACATAATTGGTATGAAGGAAGGCAAGGTTTTTTGTTTTATTTTCATAGATGTGCTATTTTTTAACTTTACTTTATCTCCCTCCCATGTTTGGATCATCTACTGAAAAAATTTGATTACATTTTGCAGTCTCTTTGTGCAAGCATGGGTGCTCCCCTTGCCATTCTCCTTCTCTCTTGATATTCAAAGTTTCCAATCCTTTTTTTTTTGGACTTTTGGTGCTAATTATCGATCTACTTAGTATTTTTTACTGCATTTGGATTAGATGTATGTTGAGATGCTTTCCTGTGTATATTCAATGATTTTATATGATCTTAGCTCTTTAAAAGCGAAAAATGTGTGATGGGCAACATTATATTGTTTGATACGGTACTTAAGCAGTGAAACTTAAATTTACGCTTTCCCTGTCTATTTCAATAGGATTGAACCAAGGTATTAGTGGCCTCACATTGAGAGCCTAGCCTTTGGGGGTAAGAATTGTGCAGGAATTCACTTTCTCATTTAGTTAGGTCAACTTACAGTGATTTTAGAAATTTATTGCATTCTACATGGAATCAACCAGTTACTCCTAAGTTTAGATGCACAAATGCAAAAGCCTTTTATATATGCTCAAAGTCAGTTTCAAGCCGTCTCACTAACAACAACAGCTCCTAGCACAGGCCCAAGCACAAACTAGCCTTGGCAGCTCACCTAACTATGGGGAAATGGATCCACGGAGATTCAGGGCCTTGCCTAGGAGTGGTTTGAATGGTAAAGATGGCCAACCTAGTGGAAATGATGGATTAATTGGTTCCCCAATTCAATCAAGTTCACCAAAGATCAGACAGGATCCAGCCGAATATCTAACGATGGTTAGTTATTTTAAAGGAGACCTAAATAAAATAATCTATGAGTCTAATTTCTTTTCTTTTCTCTGATTCTTACATTACCTCTGTTGTCTATGCCGGTCACTGACAAATCCCAAAAATGTCCATAAGATGATTTTTAGCTAATCTTACATTAATTTTCTTTGATTTATATGATGCGTACCTAAGATCTATAAAAGCCAGTGCCCACAAAAATTTTCTTCCATCCAACTAGCTTTTAATTAGTTCCAAGTTCACAAGGGCCATGGCTGAAAGCTCTGAGTCCGGGTACACAAAAGATGGCTCCCTTGATCTCAAGGGCAACCCGGTCCTGAGATCCAAAAGAGGAGGACGGACTGCTTGCGGTTTTGTCGTGGGTAATGCCTTCAACCCACTAATGATTAGTTATCAACTGCAACGATATTATTATTCACCGTAATAAGTATTAATTTTATTTTTAAAAATATTATTTTCCATCTTGGAGAGAACTTTAAGACTTCATTATCTCATGAAAGTTCAGTTGCATTGCTAGTTTAAATCTGCGTACTGTACAAAAAAATTAGTGGGTGGATCACCAAATAGGGTGGCCTACTCTCTTCAACAGGGTTGGATCCTTTGAAACTGAATGGTGTGGATAGAAGATCCTAAGTTTTTGCTTTATTTAGCTCATGCAGATATTTATTTTAACTCAGCTGGGTTACCATTATTTCTTGTCATCTGTTAGAGGGTCTCTTGACATCTGGATTCTGTGATCAATATTTTAAATATATTCTCTGCTTAAGCAAATGCAGCAGGTCATAAATTGATGAACCTGCAGCATGATTCTGTTTTTTGGATTTGTAATTTGTGATCCACTAGCAAACCATAGCTGACTCCATTATGGCCTGCAGAGTTGCCAGAAGTTGGTCCGGTGAAACCTGAAGATATAGAGCTGGCTTTGAAGAATACAAGACCATCAGCTCATCTCCATTCTCATCGCTATGAAAAATTCAATCAGGACTATGGCAGCCAAATTGTTGATTAAAGGCCAACTCATACTGTGCTATTGCTGGATAGAACTATACTATTCTTGGTCAGGATCATGGTTGCTGATGTCATCTTATAACCATGATTGATTTGGAATATAAAATAAGTATAGGATTCGGATCGTTGCAAATTAGCTACCATTTTATCCTGCAACTTGCCCAAGAGAGATGCATCATTAGCTGGACGCATCAGCTACCTTTGATCAAAAGTGTGATGCATTTATAACTTGCTGAGCTAAAAGCTATATACAGCTTTGATGCATGGAAGGGGATTAATGGTGAGATTTTTTTTTTTTTTCAATATTGGATATGTTTATTTGGTAGCATGTGCATTGTGTTTATGCTTCCGTGCTACTCAGAACATCAAACGAAGTAATCCATGCTCAATTTTTCGGTATACATTTTCAGAAAATGTTGTGTTAGAGCAATCATCTTGCGTGGCTGGATGGCTCTTCTTTCAAACAAAAACCAGTGTCATGTAGCCAACTTATTAACAAACTCTATGATTATTCTTGATTGTTTTTTCCAGGATAAATTCACTCAACTAGGTAATCGTCTGCTATCTAATCATTGATTGTATACAGAGTCATCTTGCGTGGCTGGATGACTCTTCTTTCAAACAAAAACCAGTGTCATGTAGCCAACTTTAACGAACTCTATGATTATTAACCAAATGCGTCGCAAATGCGTTGCTATAGCTTGTTTAGCGATGCATTAGCGACGCAATTAAGGCATCGCTATAATGATCGACGCAATCTCAATTTATCGCAGTTGCATCGCTTAACAGCGACTCTCTGCGACGTACTAAATGCATCGCAATATATTGTAACGTAACAAAATGCATCGCAATATTGTGACTCATACTGAATGCGTCACTAATTAAAAAATAATTTTTTTAAAAATAATTGTGATGGACAATCTCGTCGCAATTGAGTCGCTAATTAATAAATTTATTTTTTTAAAAAAAATTTAAAAAAATATTTTTTGATTTTTTTAAAATTAATTGCAACGAAAAATAGCATCGCTAATTAATGAATTTATATTTTAAAAAATAAATTAAATTAATTTTTAGTTTTTTTTAAAAAAATTGCGACGCATACTAATGCGTCGCTACATTAAAATAATTTTTTAAAATATTTGCGATGTAAAATCTTGTCACAATTGCGTCACTAACTAGTTAATTTAATTTTTTTAAAAAAATTAAAATAACATAATTATTAATTTTTTTAAATTAATTACGATGAAAAATAGCGTCGCTAATTAATTTATTTATTTTTAAAAAACAAAATAAATTAATTTTTAATTTTTAAAGGAAATTAATATATTAATTTAAAAAATTAAATATTGTAAATTAAACTTGCTAATACAATTGACCAAAACAACCATTACAAAATTTTTAAAATAGATAAAAATTTATTTTATTAATTATTTAAATTTTTCATATACAAAACAGAAAAATAAAAAAAATACATCAAGTAGTGAAAAAAAAATACATCATTATCTGCAGGCAGCTGTGGAGGCTGCGGAGGCTAGGATGAACCCTGCAACAGGTGACGAACTAAATCCTGCAACTGACGCATCTGCTCTTTCATCTCTGAGAGCTTCTCCCGAACCTCCTCGCGAACTTCCTCCTTGATAGATCTCCGGATGTCGTTTATCTGCTCGGGAGGAATATCGCCAGAACCACGCGAACTAGAACCATGATGGAAAAAATATCTGGAAGCTCTCGTGCCCAAACCATAGACCCTACGGTCTTGCGGTTGGGCACCAACAGCCTCCAAAAACACACGTCGACTCTCTTCTGGTGAGAGTTCGACAGGCGGTCCCCCATCAGTAGAGTCGACCTGCGAAGCCTGAAACTGCAGCTCCTCGACTCGTGCCTTTGAGTTATAAAATCAATGACAAATGAATCAATATAAAAAGCTGAATAAAATATTAAAAATTAAATAAATAAAATATAAATCTAATTTCTTATCCCAATCTTCCGTGATCGTGTATCGACCCAGGAACCGTCCTTCCTGGTGTGTGTTGCCCTGAATAAACAAAACTCACCAGGATCTCTGCCCTTCTGCTCGGACTACAAAAGCAGAAGAAAGAATATAAATGCAAGTATTTGTTAATGACTAAATTAGTATTTAAATTGTTTATGGTTTCTTACCATACGACGCCTGTGCTCCTAAATAGAAATGGAACCAGCAGTGAGACAGGAGAGGCCCATGCCACGACCGCCCTTCTCAGATCGGCGGTTCGTGCTGGCTAATGCGGATCTCCTGATCCATGCCTCGGACTGCCACGCCAACTACCAGCTGACCCAAATACCCTTCGAGACATGCCCTAGATGGTCACCCAAACTCCTTCAATAATAAAGCATGTCGGAGTATCGGCGTGCCGCAAGAGCATTCCATGCTGCCCTAATGGCATCATGGATAGTAAGGTCCCACGTAAACTTCTTCTGCATTGAAATAAACATTTAGTTTTAGAATATATTAAGATTAGAAAATTTTATATCAGTTATAAAATGTATTTAAAAAGTTTACCTGAAACTCTGAAAAATAAAACTCCCTCGTGGTCGCAGATACATGGTGCCAATCGTAGCCACTGGGATTAGCACGGCTCTGAAATATAGAGCTGATCCGGCTCGATACAGTATGCTGCTCAATAAAGCTATTAAAAAAACTAATTAAAATAAGTAATTAACTTAAAAACATAAACATATAGTTACAATTAGTATATACATACATCCCATCGGCATCCAATCAAAGTACGGTGCGACCGACCATAGAAGAACTCTCAGAGGTCTACGCCGATCGGGTAGAGGAAAATACAGGGTCAGCGTCGACGCTTGGAGAGGCGGAAGTCCGTGCGTCAGGCCTGGTAGTGGGATGTGACGCAACAGGGCTATGTCCGTCAGGGGTAGATCTACCTCAGTCCGTCATACTGTAAATACTAAAGATTAATGCAATACAATATAATTATGAATAATTAATAAACATACAAAAATTAAACACTTATAAAAATAAATCGAAATTGAATGAACATATATCTTTAATCAGTGTTACTTGTTTCGTGAAATATTGGTTCAACATCCGATGCTGTATGGACTATGATTCAGTTTCATTATCATCGTAAGGAAACCGAACGTTTGCATCCTCAATTTCTTGGACATCACCATTTGGATCTCTAAGTGATGTTTCAGGAGCCCTTGTGTCGTCCTCAATTGCATGCATTTCCATCTCATCATCTTGAAATGCGGGGCACTCAGTTGATTGACTTGATGAACTCTCATCTAATATGATTATTGAACGTGGAACGATTTTAGAAACAGCCCACCAATCTCGCTTGTCGTTGCGCAAACTTGGATATCCACAGTAAAACACTTGCTGAGCTTGGGATGCAAGAATGAATGGTTCATATTTCTGCAATCTTCGTCGATGGTTTACTTCAACTAGATTGTAGTCGTTATGAACCCTTTTACCGATAGGAATTGTCAGATCAAACCAATCACAACGAAACAATACAGTTCGTTTCATAGCCCAACCAGGATATTCAACTTCGACCACCTCTACTAACTTTCCGTAATAATCCTGCATATTTGCTCCAGCACTTTCTCCTTTAACACATACGCCCCAATTCTGCGTCCCTCTTGAAAATGCTAGTCGTTTAATTTGAAATTTGTATCCATTAACAAAATAGCCAGTATAGGTAGTTACGGTCTTCAATGGCCACTATGCTAGGCATTTAATAAAAATATTATCGGTTGTGAACCATGAACCGTTTACCTATAAATTAATAAGCTATTAATAATAAATTTAAAAAATAAAAGCCATTATTGTAATTGATTGAGTAATAGTACTCACAAATTCATAAACCAATAAGCAAACTCTGTTTCTAACTTTTGTCCAATGGAAATTTGACTGATGCTGGGATCCATCTGTCGTTGTCTATCACAATACATCCTTAAAGGATTATAACAATTAAAACTTCTGTTAGCAATTAAATAGTATGGTATTTTATAATTTAAAGTAGAAGTTCTAATTAAGCAATTAATGAACTGTACATATACTTACTCAATGTATGGGTCGACTTCTCTACAGTTCATTAGGATGTAATAATGTGCTGCATTATACTCCACATCGCTTAATTGTCTTGACTTCTGCCTCCCAAATGAACGACCGATATTTTTAAATATTGATATTCTACCGTCAGAAGGTTCTCCTTCATCCACACATATGTCATCGTTACGACCAAGATTGCGGGTCCTCGTATGAACGTGACCCTCAAAGTAATGCGAGGGAAAAGCTGAAACTTCTTCAACCAAGTGTGCATTGCATATAGAACCTTCAACCCTTACCTTATTCTGCACATTATTTTTTAACTTCTTAAGATACCTATATGTAAAGTTGAAAATATAAATAAACCAACTTCCTCGCATAAATAAAATAATATTTGAAATGTCAACATGTTTTACTGATTTGGGTGTTTACCTCTCGAAAGAATACATCCAGAGATACTGCACGGGACCAGCTATACGTGCTTCGTATGGCAAGTGAATCGGCAAATGCTCCATTGAGTCAAAAAACTTGGAGGAAATATTTGCTCTAGCTTGCATAAAATAATTGAAATTTCTCCTCAAGCCTTTCCATGGATGCAGAAGTAATGACTGCGGCAGATAACTCCTTAAAGAACAAGCTGAGCTTTGTCAATGCCTTCCATACATGTTGCGGAAGCAACTCACGAAAAGCTATGGGCAATAACCGTTGCATGAAAATATGACAGTCATGACTCTTCATGCCAAACAACTTGAGCTTATGCATGTCCACACACCTACCAATTTGAAGCATAACCATCAGAAAATTTTAATCCTCTAATCCAGTTACATAAAACTTCTCGTAGATTTTTGTCAAGAGTGTAACAGGCTTTAGGATAGGTCCCGTCAGCATTCTTCTCAAATCACCTCTTCTACAATACTGATTAAGTTCTTCTCTCGAATTTGTAGTGTCTTTGGTTTTTCCTGGGATGTTTAGTACCGTATTAAATATGTTATCAAAGGAATTTTTCTCAATATGCATAACATCCAAGTTGTGCCGGATGAGATTTGTGCTCCAATTAAGCAAATCCCAAAAAATGCTCCGCTTCTTCCAGTTATGTTCTTTACATATACGGCCATTATTCTATCTACATCTGGTTCCCAAGCATACCTCAACCCCAAATGCTCTATAGTATCAAATATATCTATGCCAGACCTAACTGGTTCGGTGAATTTTGTGACTGCTTGTTCTTTCGGAAGGCGATCAAGTTCCGCCTATAAGGATGATTCGAAGGCAAGAACTTTCTATGATTATCAAACCATGACTGCTTACCACTCTTCTGCAATGTAAATGCATCTGAATCATACATGCAATGAGGGCATGCCAGACGCCCAGAAGTGCTCCAACCGGACAACATTGCATATGCCGGAAAGTCACTGATTGTCCACATCAAAGCAGCTCTCATGATGAAATTTTGTTTCATAAAAATGTCGTAGGCTATGACTCCTGTTTCCCACAACATTTTCAATTCGGCTACCAGCGGTTGTAAGAAGACATCAATCTTCTCTTTAGGATTTGATGGTCCTGGAACCAAAACTGTCAAAAACATTGCAGTATCTTTCATGCACTTCCACGGTGGAAGATTATATACAGTCAGTATTACAGGCCAAGATGAATATTGTTGCCCCGCTTGACCAAACGGTTGCAAGCCATCGGTACAAAGACCTAATCTAACATTCCTTATTTCTTTTGTGAAATCAGGATGATTTTCATTGAAATGCTTCTAAGCTTTTGAATCTAATGGATGTCGCATTTCATCTTCTTTAGATTCATATTCTCCATGCCATCTCATATCAGCAGCTGTAGCCTCAGATCTGTATAATCTCTGGAGGCATGGAGTAAGAGGGAAGTAATGCATCCTCTTGTAAGGCACACTTTTCCTCCTACTTGTACTAGCTCCCCCTTCGCCGTTTTTGTACCTCGATTACCCACAAATCTTACACCATCTCAACTCTGAGTCTTCACCCCAATATATCATACAATTGTTCAAGCAACAATCGATCTTATTAACTAGGAGCCCAAGGCCACGCAATAACTTCTTCGTTGAGTAGAAACTGTCTGCTACAACATTATGATTTGGCAAAACTTCCTTCATTAACCCAGCTACAACATTGAATGCCTTTTCTGATAATTGATGTTCCGCCTTAATATTCAACAACCGAGCAGCCATAGACAATTGGGAATGACTCTCACAAGCAGGATACAATTCTTGATTTGCAGAACACAACATATCATAAAATTGTTGTGCATCTGGATTTGGTTCTTCCATAAATGTATTCTGGTTGAATTATTACCCGATGCATTCATCACCATTTCTTCGTATATGTTTAAATTCACAAATGGTTCATCAATGGGATTTGACACTTCTTGGCTAGTGACAGCTGCAAACATTTCCTTAGTTTCACCATGACAGTTCCAAACATCGTACCCAGGAACAAACCCATTTTTACACAAGTGTACCTTCACAGTTTCAACATCTCTATAGGCTTTATTCTGACACTTGCGTAAGTTGCAGGGGCACCTGATCCTAGGCCCATCCATCCATTCGGGTTGACTACATGCAAATGCTATAAATTCTTCCAATCCATTCAGAAAATCTGGATTAAGCAACCCATCTTTTAACCTTACATACATCCACGAGCGAGCCCCACTCATTTTTGACCAAGTTATACAATTCCTGATAAACCATTAAAGAAGACAACGGTATAATTTTGCATTAGTCATTATAGCAATAGATTAATTCTTTTACACATCTAAGCTAAATAACAAATATTGTGCCTCTTTAATTATACTGATAAATCAAGGCCGGGCAGTGGCTACAATCCTTGACGTGCTATCCAGGACCAAGGCCCAGTACCGGGGTCGTTCAATCATTAGACTTTACAAGTAAGCAAGTGTCCTAAATGAATTCCACTTTCACTCCACTAGAACTTAGGTAAGGCCCTATCCCATTCAAGATTATTTTATGCGATATGTTATTCTGCTAGAAATTATCATCGATTACGTTGAAATTTCGGCAGCAATTCCCCATGTTCTCCCAAATGTGTGGCTTATATGCCACACTAGGAGAACGTAGGAGGATATACAATTTGCCAGCTCAACTAACGATGACGAATAGCAGATAAATATATTGCAAAAAGTAATCTCAAACTATCCACTAGGACAATTTGAGACTTTGCAACAAAGTCTCAAACGGGTCTAAAGGTTATAGTGCTGTGAGAAATAGTATGAAAAATCAAAGAACGAACTTGACATAGCATATAACTCAAATCACATTCAATATAAATTCTTTCAATACTTGATTCTGAGTTCACTAGCTATATCAAATTTAATATTCCTGCATTAAATTTAGAATGTTCTAAATGAGCTATATCATTTTTCGTCCATGATATCAAATTTATTTTGATTGGTTGGTTTAGAATTTGAGGAATTATATCAAATTATGGTTTGCTATATCAAATTTCTTTCAATTGAAGAACATGAATATTCTAAATTTTTTTTCTAATTTGCTAAGAAAATGATTGTGACAATATTTAAAAACTAAATATTTAAAATTTGCTATGCTAAAATATAATAGGTAATAAAGAAATATAAAATCATTAAAAATTTAATCATCTAAACTATCAAAACAAATAATTGCATGATAAGTATTTTAATAATAATATATCATGAACATTATTTCAAGAAATAAATAGATTTTAAATTATGCATTACAAGATTCTGGATCACATACAAATTGTTATTGTTGATGCTGAATCACCAGTCCAGTTTTCTTTGTTACGAGATCTCCTAATGGAGGAAGTGAGCCCCCAGAACCTCCTTCCCTTCCTCTTATATCCTTTTCATCATATCGTCAGCATTGAGTCACTTTTTCTTTTCTTTTTTTTGGTTAGAAAGTCAACATGTAAGATAAAAGTTAGCTTCAGACGAGAGTGTGCCACATGGTTAATTATCGATAATTATTAGTAAAGGTATTAAGAAACTTGCTCCAGAAGCTAAGAATCTTCATGATGATCTCGGTTTTCCCCAAGGGAATGTCAGGGTTAGTGGGAATGTCAGAGTCAGAGAAGAGTTATCTGGCCCTAAAACAGGTGCTCAGTATCTCCTTTATTTAAGCTTTTCGTTGGATGGTAATGCTCCAGCGTTTGTCTCATTCGAGTCATTTAAAGCGTCATGATGCTTAATGATTCTCGATTTCTATTCAGGACACGACAGCTCCTCGCATTTAGTGCTTTTGATACGAGAATGATTCCAAGATTAGAGGCCGCCCAGGACTTGGGGGCCGCCTAGGGCTAGGGGCCGTCCAGGACCTGGAGGCCGTCCAGAACCTGAGGGCCGCCTAAGAATAGGGGCCGTCCAAGACCTGAAGGTCGTCCAAAACCTGGGGGCCGCCAAGGACTAGGGGCCGTCCAGGACTTAGGGGCCGCCTAGGACTAGGGGCCGCCCAGAAGCTGGGGGCTGCCTAGAACCTGGGGGCCACCTAGGGCTAGGGGCCGTCCAGGACCTGGAGGCCGTCCAGAACCTAGGGGCCACCCAGGACTAGGGGCCGCCCAGGACCCGGGGCCGTCCAGGACTTAGGGGCCACCTAGGACCCGGGGCCGTCCATGACTTAGGGGCCGCCTAGGGCTAGGGGCCGCCCAGAAGCTGGGGGCCGCTTAGGGCTAGCGACCGCCCAGAAGCTGGGGGCCGCCCAGAACCTGGGGGCCGCCTAGGGTTAGGGGCCGTCCAGGACCTGGAGGCCATCCAGAACCTGGGGGCCGCCTAGGACTAGGGGCCGTCCAGAAGCTGGGGGCCGCCCAGAACCTGGGGGCCGCCTAGGGCTAGGGGCCGTCCAGGACCTGGAGGCCGTCCAGAACCTGGGGGCCGCCTAGGACTAGGGGCCGCCCAGGACCCGGGGCCGCTCAGGGCTAGGGGCCGCCTAGGACCCGGGGCCGTCCAGGACTTAGGGGCCGCCTAGGGCTATGGGTCGCCCAGAAGCTAGGGGCCGCCTAGGGCTAGGGGCCGTTCAGGACCTGGAGGCCGTCCAGAACCTGGGGGCCGCCTAGGACTAGGGGCCGTCCAGAAGCTGGGGGCCGCTCAGAACCTGGGGGCCGCCTAGGGCTAGGGGCCGTCCAGGACCTGGAGGCCATTCAGAACCTGGGGCCGCCTAGGACTAGGGGCCACCCAGGACCCGAGGCCACCCAGGGCTAGGGGCCGCCTAAGACCCGGGGCCGTCCAGGACTTAGGGGCCATCCAGAAGCTGGGGGCCGCCCAGAACCTGGGAGCCGCCTAGGGCTAGGGGCCGTCCAGGACCTGGAGGCCATCCAGAAGGTGGGGGCTGCCTAGGGCTAGGGCCGTCCAGGACCTGGAGGCCATCCAGGACCTGGAGGCCGTCCAGAACCTAGGGGCCGCCTAGGACTAGGGGCCGTCCAGGACCTGGAGGCCGCCTAGGACTAGGGGCCATCCAAAATCTGGGGGCCGCCTAGGGCTAGGGGCTGCCCAGAAGCTGGGGGCCACCCAGGACCTGGGGGCCGCCTAGGATTGGGGGCTGCCTAGGGCTAGGGGCCGCCCAGAAGCTGGGGGCCACCTAGGACCCCGATCTTATTTTCTGCTCACCAACCATATCATATGCCCCCTCGCCCATGTCCCTTGTACTCAGGTGCGTCGCACATGCGCAAGGGAGAGGGGCGAAAAAGTTTGAATTTCAAATTTTTGGATTCGATAAGTGTCGTTTCATGAAAAGAAAAGAAAAGAAAAAAAAGGAAAAAAAGGGGGGGGGGCATTTATCCCTAGGAAGATAGCGTCTTTTCGCCTGTCCGGTCCCCCTCGGGGATCGCCATGTGGCTCTGCGGCGCTCGAGGCATTGCATCCAAAATATAAAAGGGCCTGTCCCCTCTATCCCTTTGCCTTTTATCTTGTAGAGTCTCTCGCGGTCTTACTTCTCCAAGTCCAGGTTAGTTGACTCCTTCTTCTCCTTTTCTTTTTCCATGGATCCCTCCCAAGATAGGAAAGGTAAAAGCCCTATGATCGAGCCTTCTCGTGAAAAGATTCTTCAGGCACATCGCCAGACCCTCAGAGGGGTGGCCATCCGCGGGGATCAACCTATCGCCCAGCCTGCGCGGCCTGTGTCTAGGTCGTTACCCCGATCTCCTAGGGCTTCTTCTTCATCCGCCAACCGTGAGGTAGGGCTCCCGGCAATTACTTCTAAGTCTGCCGGCCCGACGGAAGTCGCCTCAATTACAACTTCCCAAGACCTTAGGAACCTTAGGGCCCAGTTTGGGATTCCCAGCAACATTCGGCTTTCCGCCCCCCTTCCCGAGGATAGGGTTACCCTAATGCAACCAGGAAAGGTTGCATTGTATGAAGAATTTTTTAAGGGCGGTCTACGATTGCCCTTGCACCCTTTCTTTGTAAACTTGTTAAATAGGTATCGCCTCATTCCCGCACAGCTTACTCCCAATTCCATTCGGGTCATCTTTTCATTCCTAGTACTTTGTTATTTTCACGGAGCTTCCGCCCAGCTCTCTTTATTTAGGGCATTGTATAGGATTAGAAACCCTGTAAGGGATGGGTGGTGGAGCTTTGCGTCGAGGCCTAAGAGGGTCCTTAAGCTTAACCTTCCTTCCAAAATTAAAGGATGGAAGTCATGGTTCTTTTACGCACATTTGGAGGGGCTGGGCGTAGACTGGGGTATTCCGGACACTAGCTCCAACCAGAACTCAAGTGTTGACGAGGGAGACCGTGAACTATTCAACACTTTGATTTCCACCATCGTGCCCCCCAGTAGGGAATTGCTATCGGAGGACAATCTTCGGGAGATCGCGTTTGTGCCGATGTCGCTGGCTGCAGCGCCCGGTGAGCCTCGAAGAGTTTTATCATTATTGTAACTTCCTTGTTTGTTTGGACATCTGGTATCTGAATAGATGTCCCTTTGTGTACATATTATTTTTGCAACTAGTGTATCCTGTATCCTCTTTTTAGATAACCTCATGTTCTTTATATTGCAGCAATGAGGTTCTCTCAAGATTCGTTGATATCGGGTCTTCGAAAGAGAGGAGGGAGTGACCGCGGCACGGCAGGAACTGAGCCTAAGAGGCCCTGCCGGCGGGAACCGGGTCATAGCACCCAGCCCCTAATGGCTCTCCCTGAAGCAACACTAATAGAGGAAGGTGAGGGAGAGGAGAATCCTCCCGATGGAGTACCGATAGAGGGCCCTGCTGAGGGGAGCCTACTGGCGGCCGCCTCATCTCCTGCTAAGGGCGCCGGGGGGTCATCCGGGAGCATAGAGGTCGTCGAGACCAATCCGTCTAGCCCGTCATCGCCGAAAGAAGCAGGCACCTCCGCTCCCTCGAACACCTTAGGAAGTTCGCCTCAACCTTCCCAAATGCCTAGCCAGAGCGCCTCGTATAAAAGTCATTTATCGGAAACAGTTCTTAAGCTTTCGATCCTGCCCAGATTTCAGGCCAAAATGAGGAGTTTATCGTTGGAGGAGTCTTTTGACACCATGTTCACAGCCGCGCTCCAGGTAGGGTTATGATCTTTTCCCTTTTCCTCCTTTTGTAGTTAAGGGGTCCTGGTATTTATTAATTGTATACTACAGATGTCTAACGGCCTCTTCGTACTTCGTGAGGACCTGACCAAAGCCAAGTCTCATAGTGAGAGCTTGGATAAAGAATTGGCGGAGATGAAGGCCCGAGAATCGAAGGCCTTACATGACCTTCAGATTGTCCAAGAAGATTATCGAACGTGGCGGGAGAGGGCTGAGAAGGAGCTACGGAGCCTAGATGCTCAATTATCTGAAGTCCAGGCAAAATTATTGCCAACAGAAGAAAGATTAAAGGGGACAGTTCTCTGGCTAGAGCACACTGAGAATCGAGCCGATAACGCAGAGGCCGCGGCCCATGACGCTGCGGAAAAGTTGGCCTTGGCCGAAAGGGATATGAAGGAGGCTCTGGACAAGGTTGCGGCAATGGAGACGGAGGCTCAGGAGAGGATAACCACGGCCGAGGCTAGGGCTTAGGAAAAGGTGGCTGCGGCTGAAACTAGGGTTTAGGAGGCCATCAAAGAGTATAAAGACTCTTCGGACTTTGCGTCGGAACTCCACGAGGCCGCTATGGACGCTTTCATTCAGGGTTTTGAGAGGTGCAAGCGGAGACTAGCCCGACACTTCAAATTAGAAAACCTTGAATGCTTTCGACCCGAGGACGACGAGGAAACATCTGATGTGGAGGTCGAAGATGTGGCGGGTAGGGCGGTGATAATTAAAGACCCCATCACAGAAGCATCCACTACTGAGGAGCCGGGCTCCAGTTTGACTACCGAGAGAGGGCGTCCCGACGATTGATGGAAGGTGTCTAGGCTTACCTTGGTTTTAACTTTTTGTTCTTGACTTTGTCCTTAAGGGACCCCTTTTTGTGAGTCAGTTAATGTCAGCTCACAGACAATATTTTATAAAGTTTTATAGCAAACTGACTTTGAACGAGCGGACGCTACTTTTACTTACTTGATGCTTCAATCATTCGACTCCTGATTTTCACTCATTACATGGGAGGTCCACCCGCAAGTCGGCATTAAGTTCGACTCTCAGGGTCGTTCTTCTGGTATATAGTCTCAGGACGCAAGTCTTGAAATTCGATAAGGCAGGCAGTTTAGGGACCCCAGTAGGGGAGTTTAACCTGGGTTCGAGGAGGTACGATGTCCTTAGGATTGTGGGGTGTCCTTAGGATTGTGGGGCCGATGAGCCCCTTTGCAGAATTGTCTCTCGGGGGTAGCCGGGTACCCGCTCAAGAGTGTGACTCGGGGCCGCCTAAGTCATGGACTTGAACCTCCTTAGGGGTAGGTGATACCAACCCAGGGGTGTCCTTAGGATTGTGGGGCCGACGAGCCCCTTTGCAGAATTGTCTCTCGGGGGTAGCCGGGTACCCGCTCAAGAGTGTGACTCGAGGCCGCCTAAGTCATGGACTTGAACCTCCTTAGGGGTAGGTGATACCAACCCGGGGGTGTCCTTAGGACTGTGGGGCCGCCCAGCTCCTTGGGAGGATTGTATCTTGGGGGTAGTCGGATACCTGCCCAAGAGCTTAAGATGGGGCTGCCTTAGTCATGGACTTGAACCTCCTCAGGGGTGAGTGATACCAGCCCGGGGGTGTCCTTAGGACTGTGGGGCCGCCCAGCTCCTTTGAAGGATTGTATCTTGGGGGTAGTCGGATACCTGCCCAAGAGCTTGAGATGGGGCCACCTTAGTCATGGACTTGAACCTCCTCAGGGGTGAGTGATACCAGCCCGGGGGTGTCCTAAGGACTGTGGGGCCGCCCAGCTCCTTTGAAGGATTGTATCTTGGGGGTAGTCAGATACCCGCTCAAGAGCTTGAGATGGGGCCGCCTTAGTCATGGACTTGAACCTCCTCAGGGGTAAGTGATACCAGCCCGGGGGTGTCCTTAGGACTGTGGGGCCGCCCAGCTCCTTGGGAGGATTGTATCTTGGGGGTAGTCGGATACCCGCTCAAGAGCTTGAGATGGGGCCGCCTTAGTCAGGGACTTGAACCTCCTCAGGGGTAAGTGATACCAGCCCGGGGGTGTCCTTAGGACTGTGGGGCCGTCCAGCTCCTTGAGAGGATTGTATCTTGGGGGTAGTCGGATACCCGCTCAAGAGCTTGAGATGGGGCCGCCTTAGTCAGGGACTTGAACCTCCTCAGGGGTAAGTGATACCAGCCCGGGGGTGTCCTTAGGACTGTGGGGCCGCCCAGCTCCTTTGAAGGATTGTATCTTGGGGGTAGTCGGATACCCACTCAAGAGCTTGAGATGGGGCCGCCTTAGTCAGGGACTTGAACCTCCTTAGGGGTAAGTGATACCAGCCCGGGGGTATCCTTAGGACTATGGGGCCGCCCAGCTCCTTTGAAGGATTGTATCTTGGAGGTAGTCGGATACCCGCTCAAGAGCTTGAGATGGGGCCGCCTTAGTCAGGGACTTGAACCTCCTCAGGGGTAAGTGATACCAGCCCGGGGTGTCCTTAGGACTGTGGGGCCGCCTAGCTCCTTTGAAGGATTGTATATTGGGGGTAGTCGGATACCCGCTCAAGAGCTTGAGATGGGGCCGCCTTAGTCATGGACTTGAACCTCCTCAGGGGTAAGTGATACCAGCCCGGGGGTGTCCTTAGGACTGTGGGGCCGCCCATCTCCTTGGGAGGATTGTATCTTGGGGGTAGTCGGATACCCGCTCAAGAGCTTGAGATGGGGCCGCCTTAGTCAGGGACTTGAACCTCCTCAGGGGTAAGTGATACCAGCCCGGGGGTGTCCTTAGGACTGTGGGGCCGCCCAGCTCCTTTGAAGGATTGCTTCACAGAAGATCTTCAAATATGCATTCATTAATCTTTGGGTGAGTACATTTATTACATTACTGATGGTATTGTTGGAGATTATTCGCGTTCCACGTTCGGGGGATCGGTCGCCCATTCAGATCTTCAAGTCGATACGCTCCACGGTGAAGGACTTCTGCTACTCGGTAGGGCTCCTCCCAGTTCGGGGATAGTTTGCCCCCCTCCGTTGGTTTGGACACTGAGGCCTTTCTCAAAACCAAGTCTCCTTGACGGAAGCTTTTGGAGCGGACGCGGGCATTATAGTATCTCGCCACCCGCTGCTGATAGGCCGCCATTCTAACCTGAGCTCAGTCCCTCGCTTCATCAATGAGGTCGAGACTGGCTCTTAAATTAGGGAGGTTATCAGCTTCATCATATGATTCTACTCGAATGCTTGGCAGGCCAATCTCGACTGGGATAACAGCTTCGGAACCAAAAACCAGATTAAACGGCGTCTCTCCTGTCGGTGTCCTGGGAGTTGTGTGGTATGCCCAGAGCACACTCGGGAGTTCTTCCACCCATTTCCTTTTGGACGTATCCAGCCTGGTCCTCAGTCCCCGCAATATCATACGATTCGTAACCTCGGCCTCTCCATTAGATTGTGGATGGCCGACGGAGGCGAATCGATGCATGATGCCGAGATCGGCGCAAAAGGTCTTGAAGGCAACGTTGTCGAACTGTCGGCCGTTGTCAGTGACAAGAGTATGAGGTATGCCGAATCGACAAATGATGGCTTTCCAGAAAAAGGCTTTGACCTTGGCTTCAGTGATCTTGGCGAGTGCTTCGGCTTCGACCCACTTAGTAAAATAATCGACGGCGACTAAGTAGGAATTTTCGCTGTCCCGATGCCGGAGGGAAAGGGCCGAGAATGTCCATGCCCCACTGAGCGAAAGGCCAGGGAGCAAAAAGAGGTTTAGCTGAGAAGCTGGTTGCCGCTGAATACAGGCATACCGTTGACATTGGCCACATCTTTTCACTAGTTCAGTCGCATCTTCTTGCATAGTCAGCCAATAATATCCTTGTCGGAGGGCTTTACGCGCCAAAGATCGGCCTCCCGAATGATTCCCACAAATGCCTTCATGAATCTCCCTAAGAATATAATCCGCGTCGCTGAGCTGACGCACTTGAGGAGAGGTTGGGAGAAGGATCTCTTGTAGAGTCGGCCATCTAGCAGTACAAACTTGGAGGCCCTCCGCTTGAGTAGCCGGGCTTCCTCATGGTCAACTGGGAGGGCGCCGTCCTTCAAGTATCGGATATACACGTCCATCCAAGTTTCTTCTTGGGCAACTGGCAAAGCTTCTTCGCGGCCTCGATGCTGGGTGTCTCCAGATACTCAATGTAGGTTCTGCCCATGGAGCTGTCCGTGGACGTAGCAAGTCGGGCCAACATATCAGCTCTAGCATTCTCCCCTCTAGGGATGTAACTAATGGTAAAGTGATCTAACAAGGGAACTAGTAGTTTAACCTTGCTTAGATACTGGGACATAATAGGGTCTCGAGCCTCATACTCCCCAGACACCTGGGCAGAAATAAGCTGTGAGTCAGTGAAAGCTCGAAGATGCTTGATTCCCATTCCATGTGCTAGTTTGATTCCGGCTAACAAGGCCTCATATTCGGCTTGATTGTTGGTAGCTTCAAAGAGGAAACGAAGAGCGTACTCCAGCACCACACCCTCTGGGCTGGCGAGAATAAGACCAGCCCCGCTCCCTGGGAGTTGGAGGCTCCATCGACGTGGAGGACCCACGCCTTATCATTCTCTTCATCGACATCTAGAAGAATCGGGGGACCTCCTCTTGATGCTCTTCAGACCAAGTGCACTCTACTAGGAAATCGGCCAAGACCTGGGATTTCAAAGATGCTCTGGGTTGAAATGATAAGTCGAATTCCCCTAGCTTGATGGCCCACTTGGCCAACCGGCCAGAGGTATCAGGGCGAGACAAAATGGCTCTGAGAGGCTGATCAGTGAGCACGACTATAGGATGAGCCTGAAAGTAGGGTCTGAGTCGCCGGGCGGAGATGAACAAAGCAAAAATGACCTTCTCCGTCCTGGAATACCTCTCTTCTGCACCATGAAGTACCTTACTGGTATAATATACAGGTCTCTGAGTGGCGTGGTCGCCGACACGCACCAGAACGGAACTGACGGCTTCGAGGAAGCCGCAAGATAGAGGAAGAGCTTTTCTCCCTCCTCCGGTTTAGATAACAGGGGCGGTGTGGACAAGAACTCCTTGAGTTCTTCAAAGGCTCGTTGACAGTCTTCCGTCCACTTAAAACCGTCGCTTTACGGAGGACCTTGAAGAAGGGTAAACACCTCTCCGCCGATCTTGACAAAAATCGGCTTAATGCTGCTATCCTCCCGGTGAGTTGTTGTACCTCTTCTTACATACTGGCCGCCTCATATCAAGAATGGCTTGAATTTTCTCTGGGTTTGCCTCAATTCCCCGCCGGGTCACCAGGAAACCCAAGAATTTCCCTGCAGTAACTCCAAACGCACATTTGCGTGGGTTGAGCTTTATTCTATGGAGCCGGAGGTTGTGGAAAGTCTCCTGCAGGTCAGCGACATGGCCAGTGGCACAGGTGCTCTTTGTCAACATATCATCTACATACTTCCATGTTGCGGCCGAGCTGGTCTTTAAAAACTTTGTTCATCAGCCTCTGATAGGTAGCTCCCGCATTCTTCAATCCGAAGGGCATTACTTTATAACAATAGATGCCCTTCTCAGTGATAAAAGAAGTATGCTCTTCATCTGAGGGGTTCAATTTTATCTGGTTGTACCCGAGAAAGCATCCATGAAGCTAAGAAGTTCATAACCAGAAGTTGAATCTACTAACTGGTCGATCCGTGGCAACGGAAAACTGTCCTTAGGACAAGCTTTGTTAAGATCGGTGTAATCGATGCATATCCTCCATCCTCCGCTGGCCTTCCGGACCATGACCACATTGGCTAGCCAATCAGGATATGTGCCTCCCGAATATGACCGGCCATAAGCAATTTATCCACCTCTTCGTCAATGATCCTCTGCCGCTCAGGGGCGAAACTCCTTTTCTTCTGGCGGACAGGGCGGCAGCTTGGGTTGATATTAAGTTGATGAGTAATCACCTCCGGGGAATCCCGACCATGTCCGTCATTTTCCAGGCGAAGACATCCGCATTCGCCGATAAGAAGGCTAGGAGCTGATCCCGGACTTCAGGGGGAGGAGCTCACCAATTTGCACGGTCTTGGTGGAATCACCTCCCAGGGGCAAGATATCAGACGCTCCGCTGGCTCTCCCCTCCGCTCACTTCTCTGGGATCAAACGACTCGGCGACCGGGGGAATTCCAACCACCTGGGGACTAGGAGCTAGATGATAGCAGGGTCTGACCGAGTTTACCTCTCCATGCATCTCGCCGACTCCTTGGTTGGTAGGGAACTGCACCAATAGGCGCTTGGTAGATATAACTGCATCTAATATATTCAACCCGGGGCGGCCGACGTTGTAGGCCAGGGGACCCGAACCACCAGAAAGTCCAGCATTACCGTGCTCTGACATGGCGCGATCCTGCCGTCGCCGGTAGGGTGATCTCGCCCTCCACTCGTATAGAGTCTCCAGTGAAACCGACTAGAGGGACGGCTACAGGTCGAAGAGAGTCAGGAGATAAATTCATCCGAAGAAATGCATCATAAGTAAGCACATTAGCGGAGCTTCCACTGTCGATTAAGATCCTCTTTACAGGGTGTTTAGCGACCGTCATTGAAACGACGACGCTATCATCTTTTACAACACTACCCCCCGCTATATCTCCCTTAAAAGGGATTACATCATCTAATTCTTCCCCTCCCCTTGGCCTCTTAGAAGATGATGCTCCTCCACGGGAAATCATGCCCACCATCCGCTCTGTCGGGGTGTTGTCGATGTTGGCTTGAGCGGAGGAGGTCCCATCAAAGCTGGTACAGGAGGAGCCTCTTTCTTCTGGACGTACTGCCCAAGATATCCCTCTGGATGAGTTCTTCGATGGCTTGCTTCAAATTCCGACATTCTTCAGTGTCATGGCCATAATCTCTGTGGAAACGGCAATAGCGGCTCCTGTCGCGCACAGCGCTCTTCTTCAACGGGGCGGACGCCGCAAATAAGGCTCGTTTTCAATTTCCATAAGGATATGAGCCCGGGGCGCTAGGAGGGGTGTAAGATGGTCTTCTCTGGGGGCCAAGCTCTTGCGGCGGTCAGTCGGTCGGCGCGAAGGTTCGGACTTCTTGGAAGGGGGCCCGCTCAACTCTGGGCGAGCGGGTCTCTTGCTAGTCCTCTCCTGCGCACCTCTCCTTGATGAATCAGCTTCGTCGGCGCGGATGTACTTCTGCGCGCGGCTCAAGAGGTCAGCATAAGAGCTAGGAGGTCTCTTGTCCAAAGAATAGGTAAAACGGGAGGGACGGAGCCCCCGCTTTAAAGCCAGCATGGCCACCGCATCATCAAGATGATAGACTTCCAGGGCCGCCACCTTGAAGCGGGTTACAAAATCTTTCAGAGGTTCTCCTTCTTGCTGCTGCACGGAGAATAAGCTGTCTGCTACTCGAGGAATCTTTCCGACAAGCGTCGAAATGAGCCAAGAAAGACCTCTCAGTTGTCGAAAAGAATCAATACTACGTGAAGGCAGGAGAGTACCAAACACGGGCCGCCTTACGGAGGGTGGCTGGGAAGGCAATGCACAGGAGGGCATCAGTCGCTCCTTGGACTTGCATGATGGCTTTATAGCTTTCCAGATGATCCAGGGGATCAGTGGTGCCGTCATAGGGGTCCAGTTGGGGGAACCGGAATCTCCTTGGAATAGGTTCCTCCATACTCGCCGAGTAAGAGGAGGGCGGGTATCATAATCTGACCCCGGCTGATTGTTAATTCTTTGACTAAGCTCCTCTAGCCTTCGATCTTGCTCATCAAGGCGCCTCTCCATCTGATCAGCCATATGCCCCCCGGCTGGCTCAGGGAGTAAGATGCAGACCGACGATGCCACCGGCGGTGCTCCGCATAAGGCTCCTTCCCCGCCGCCGCCCGGTAGGTGGGCTACCTGGGGAACGAGTGAGCGAGCGCGAACCGCCCCGGGAACTTTGGGAGTGAGGCCCTCCAGATGAATAGGGGCGGAGAGGCCTTGTCGGAGGGGATCTCCCTCGAGCTGATTGTCGGCTAACAGGAGTAGCCGATCTGGGCAACAGAGGTGGCTCGAGCCGTTGCCGGGCTCCTCTAGAATGCTGTTCCTGCATCTGTTGAACCATCCCAACAAGGGTTTGAACTTGCTGGGTAAGGATCAGTAGTGGGTCCTGAGGAATAGCTGGAGTCGGCAGTGGCGAGGAAGAAACCGGAGGGTTTGGCTTCACTGGCTCGGAAGAGCCAAGAGTCTTGCGACCATGGTTGGGAGGCAAGAGATGCCCCCCAGACCAATCAGAGGGATCCTCTTCAGGAGATCTCAAGCTCATATTCGTAGAACAAGAGTTACTGGCCGCTGCGACCGCTCCCCCCTACCTGGCGCGCCAATCTGTTGATGCTGAATCACCAGTCCAATTTTCTTTGTTACGAGATCTCCTAATGGAGGAAGCGAGCC
Source organism: Calamus simplicifolius (assembly GCA_900491605.1). NCBI lineage: Eukaryota > Viridiplantae > Streptophyta > Magnoliopsida > Arecales > Arecaceae > Calamus > Calamus simplicifolius. The sequence continues at coordinate 354,656 of UESW01004042.1, forward strand.
CCCAGAACCTCCTTCCCTTCCTCTTATATCCTTTTCATCATATCGTCAGCATTGAGTCACTTTTTCTTTTTCTTTTTTGGTTAGAAAGTCAACGTGTAAGATAAAAGTTAGCTTCAGACGAGAGCGTGCCACATGGTTATTATTGATAATTATTAGTAAAGGTATTAAGAAACTTGCTCCAGAAGTTAAGGATCTTCATGATGATCTCGGTTTTCCCCAAGGGAATGTCAGGGTTAGTGGGAATGTCAGAGTCAGAGAAGAGTTATCTAGCCCTAAAATAGGTGCTCAGTATCTCCTTTATTTGAGCTTTTCGATGGATGGTAATGCTCCAGCGTTTGTCTCATTCGAGTCATTTAAAGCGTCATGATGCTTAATGATTCTCAATTTCTGTTCAGGACACGATAGCTCCTCGCGTTTAGTGCTTTTGATACGAGAATGATTCCAAGATTAGAGGCCGCCCAGGACTTGGGGGCCGCCTAGGGCTAGGGGCCATCCAGGACCTGGAGGCCATCCAAAACCTGGGGGCCGCCTAGGACTAGGGGCCATCCAGGACCTGGAGGCCGTCCAGGACCTGGGGGCCGTCCAGGACTAGGGGCTGTCAAGGACTTAGGGGCGGCCTAGGACTAGGGGCCGCCCAGAAGCTGGGGGCCGCCCAGAACCTAGTGGTCGTCCAGGACTTAGAGGCCGTCTAGAACTTGAGGACCGCCCAGGACTAGGGGCCGCCCAGGACCCGGGGCCGCCCAGGGCTAGGGGCCGCCTAGGACCCGGGGCCGTCCAGGACTTAGGGGCTGCCTAGGGCTAGGGGCCGCCCAGAAGCTGGGGGCCGCCCAGAACCTAGGGGCCGCCTAGGGCTAGGGGCCGTCCAGGACCTGGAGGCCGTCCAGAACCTGGGGGCCGCCTAGGACTAGGGGCCGTCCAGAAGCTGGGGGCCGCCCAGAACCTGGGGGCCGCCTCGGACTAGGGGCCATCCAGGAGCTGGAGGCCGTCTAGAACCTGGGGGCCGCCCAGGACCCGGGGCCGCCCAGGGCTAGGGGCCGCCTAGGACCCGGGGCAGTCCAGGACTTAGGGGCCGCCTAGGGCTAGGGGCCGCCCAGAAGCTGGGGGCTGCCCAGAACTTGGGGGACGCCTAGGGCTAGGGGCCATCCAGGACCTGGAGGCCGTCCAGAACCTAGGGGCCGCCTAGGACTAGGGGCCATCCAGGACCTGGAGGCCGCCCAGAACCTGGGGGCCGCCTAGGGCTAGGGCCGTCCAGGACCTAGAGGCCGTCCAGAACCTAAGGGCTGCCTAGGACTAGGGGCCGCCCAGGACCTGGGGCTGCCCAGGGCTAGGGGCCGCCTAGGACCGGGGTCGTCCAGGACTTAGGGGCCGCCTAGGGCTAGGGGCCGCCCAGAAGCTGGGGGCCGCCCAGAACCTAGGGGCCGCCTAGGGCTAGGGGCCGTCCAGGACCTGGAGGCCATCCAGAACCTGGGGGCCGCCTAGGGCTAGGGGCCGTCCAGGACCTGGAGGCCATCCAGAACCTGGGGGCCGCCTAAGACTAGGGGCCGTCCAGGACCTGGGGGCCGCCTAGGATTAGGGTCCGTCCAGAACCTGGGGGCCGCCTAGGGCTAGGGGCCGCCCAGAAGCTGGGGTTCACCTAGGACCTGGGGGGCGCCTAGGATTAGGGGCCGCCTAGGGCTAGGGGCCGCCTAAGACCCCGATCTTATTTTTTGCTCACCAACCATATCAGTTATAATATTTCATCTAAAATTGACTTCATAAACACCACCCCTGTTTTTTATTTTTAAATAACGGTGACCTGGCCACCGCCGTGGCCTCAAGGGTGGGGGAAAAACCCCACCCCGACTTTCTTTTTTTTAAAAAAAAAATGGTGGCGTGGCTTGGCCACCGCCGGCCACGGCGGCGGCCGTGGCCATCGTCTCCGACCACTGCCGCGCCGTGGCCTGAGACGACGGCCACGGCCGCCGTCGTGGCCGTGGAGTCAGGGGTGGGGGAAAAACCCTACCCCGACTTCCTTTTTTTTTAACGGTGGCCTGGCCACCGTGGCCAAGCCACCGCCGGCAATGGCGGCGGCCGTAGCTAGAGACGACGGCCACGGCTGCCGTCGTGGCCGTGGAGTCATGGGTGGTGGAAAAACCCCACCCTGACTTCCTTTTTTTTTTAAACGGTGGCCTGACCACGGTGGCCAGGAACCGCCGGCCACGGCGGCGGCCGTGGCTGTGGAGTCAGGGGTGGGGGAAAAACCCCACCCCGACTTCCTTTTTTTAAATGGTGGCCTAGCCACCGTGGCCGTCGTCTCCGGCCACTGCTGCGCCATGGCCTGAGACGACGGCCAAAGCCGCCGCCATGGCCGTGGAGTCAGGGGTGGGGGAAATACCCCACCCTGACTTCTTCTTCTTTTTTTTTAACGATGGCCTGGCCACCGTGGCCAGGCCACCACCGGGGGGGGGAACCCACGGTGGCCAGGCCACCGCCGGCCACGGCGGCGGCCGTGGCCGAAAACGTGAGGGCGGGGACAGGGGGAGGGGCCGGTGGGGGCTCACCTTACGAACTCGGAGACGCCGCCGGGGGGGAGGGGCGTCGCCGCCGGTAGGCTTCTTGCGCCGAGGGAAGGGGCGGAAGGAGCTGGAGGAGGGGACAATGACTAGGGTTTAGGGAGAGGAAGAAGAAGAGGCCATGGGGGGTCGGGCGCGAGAGCATATATATATTAGGGATTAGCGACGCAATGTTGCGTCGCTAATCCCTCGCTATTTTTTAAAAATATAATAAGGCTTAGCGACGCAACATTGCGTCGCTAATCCGTCGCTAACAAAATTTTTTTATTTACTAAGAAAAATAGTGATGCCAATAATTGCATCGCTATTTTGGCGGCAATATTCGACGAGATATTTTTTTATTTTCTGAGAAAATGCGTCACTAATGCGTCGCAATATTTTTATTTCATAATTAAATTGATAAAATTTAATTTCTTAAAAAATAATAGCGACGCACGAAGTTACGTCGCAATGTTTTATTTTTAATTTTTTTATAAAATTTATTTTTTTAAAAACAATTGTGACACAATACATGCGTCGCAACGTAAAAAATTAATTTTTTTTATTTTATGGTTTATTGCGTCACTAATGTGTCGTTATTTAAAAAAATTAATTTTTTTATTAATTTGCGATGCATTTAACTGTGTCGTAATATTTTTATTTCATAATTAAATTTTATAAAAATTAAATTCTCTAAAAATAATTGCAACGCAAAAAGTTACGTCGTAATGTTTTATTTTTAATTTTTTTATAAAATTTATTTTTAAAAAAAATTTGCGACGGAATTACTGGATCGCTAAGTTAAAAATTAATTTTTTTTAATTTTTTGGTTTATTGCATCGCTAATGCATCGCTTTTTAACAAAATTAAATTTTATAAAAACCTTGCGACGTATTTATTTGTATCGCAATATTTTTATTTCATAATTAAATTTGATAAAAATTAATTTATCTAAAAATAATAGCGACGCAAGAAGTTACGTCGCAATGTTTATTTTTTAATTTTTATAAATTTTTTTTAAAAAAATATTGCAATGCAATACATGCGTCGCAACATTAAAATTTATTTTTAAAATTTTTTGGTTTATTGCATCGCTAATGCATCGCTATTTAAATAATTAATTTTTTTTAATTTGCGATGCATTTAACGGCATCGCAATATTTTAATTTAATAATTAAATTTCATAAAAATTAAATTCTATAAAAATAATTACGACATAAAAAGTTACATCGCAATGTTTTATTTTTAATTTTTTTATAAAATTTATTTTAAAAAAAAAACGTTGCGACACAATTCTTGCGTCGCAATGTTATAAATTAATTTTTTATAATGATCCGATGGTTGCGATCAATCCAAGCCGTGATCCCGATCGGTGAGGATCAAAACTCGGACCGTTGCGATCGATTCGATCGGTGATGATCCGACGGTTGCGATCGATCCAAGCCCTGATCCCGATCGGTGACGATCAATCTCGGACCGTTGCGATTGATCCGTTCGGCGACGATCCGATGGTTGCGATCGATCCAAGAAGTGATCCCGATCAGCAAGGATCGATCTCGGACCATTGCGAATGATCCGATCAGTGACAATCCGATGGTTGCGATCGATCCAAGCCTTGATCCTGATCGGCGAGGATCGATCTCGGACTGTTGCGATCAATCCAATCGGCGACGATCCAACGGGTGCGATCGATCCAAGCCCTGATCCTGATCGGCGACGATCGATCTCGGACCGTTGCGATCGATCCATTCGGCGACGATCCGATGGTTGCAATCGATCCAAGCCGTGATCCCGATCGGTGACGATCGATCTTAGATCGTTGTGATCGATCCGATCGGTGACGATCCGATGATCGCGATCGATCCAAGCCCTGATCCCGATCAGCGACGATCGATCTTGGACCGTTGCGATCGATCCGTTCGGCGACGATCCAATGGTTATGATAGATCCAAGACGTGATCCCGATCGGCGACGATCGATCTCGAACCGTTGCTATCCATCCGATCGACGACGATCTGACGGTTGCGATCGATCCAAGCCCTTATCCCGATCGGCGACGATCGATCTCGGACCGTTGCGAACGATTCGATCGGCGACGATCCAATGGTTATGATCGATCCAAGCCCTAATTTCGATCGGCGACGATCGATCTTGGACCATTGCGATCGATCCATTCGGCGACGATCCAATGGTTATGATAGATCCAAGACGTGATCCCGATCGGCGACGATCGATCTCGAACTGTTGCTATCCATCCGATCGGCGACGATCTGACGGTTGCGATCGATCCAAGCAATGATCCCGGTTGGCGACCACCGATCTCGGACCATTGCGATCAATCCATTCGGTGACGATCCGATGGTTGCAATCGATCCAAGCCATGATCCCGATCGGCGACGATCGATCTTGGACCGTTGCGATCGATCTGATCGGTGATGATCCGACGATTGTGATCGATCCAAGCCCTGATCCCGATCGGCGATGATCAATCTCGGACCGTTGCGATCGATCTGTTTGGTAACGATCAGATAGTTGCGATCGATCCAAGACGTGATCCCGATCGGCGACGATCGATCTCAGACCATTGCTATCCATCCGATTGGCGACGATCCGACGGTTGCGATCGATCCAAGCCCTAATCGATCTCGGACCATTGCGATCCATCCGATAGGCGACGATCCGACGGTTGCGATCGACCCAAGCCGTGATCCCGATCGGTGAGGATCAATCTTGGACCGTTGCGATCGATCTGATCGGTGACGATCCGACGGTTGCGATCGATCCAAGCCCTGATCCCGATCGGCAACGATCGATCTCGGTCCGTTGCGATCGATCCGATCGGCGATGATCCAATGGTTGCGATCGATCCAAGCTGTGATCCTGATCGGCGATGATCGATCTCGAATCGTTGCAATCGATCCGATCAGCGACGATTCAATGTTGCGATCGATCCAAGCCCTGATCCCGATCGGCGACGATCGATCTTGGACCATTGCGATCGATCCATTCGGCGATGATCCGACGGTTGCAATAGATCCAAGACGTGATCCCGATCGGCGATGATCGATCTCGGACCGTTGCTATCCATCTGATCAGCGACGATCCGATGGTTGCGATCGATCCAAGCCCTGATCCCGATCAGCGACGATCGATCTTGGACCGTTGCGATCGATCTGTTTGGCGATGATCCGACGGTTGCGATCGATCCAAGCTATGATCCCAATCGGCGAGGATCGATCTCGGACCGTTGCGATCGATCCGATCGGCGATGATCCGACGGTTGCGATCGATCCAAGCCCTGATCTCGATCGACGAGGATCGATCTCGGACCGTTGCAATCAATCCGATTAGCGACGATCCGACGGTTTGCGATCGATCCAAGCCCTGATCCCGATCGGCGACGATCGATCTCGGACCATTGCGATCAATCCGTTCGGCGATGATACGATGGTTGCGATCGATCCAAGCCATGATCCCGATCGGTGACGATCGATCTCAGACCATTGCGATCGATTCGATCGGCGATGATCCGACGGTTGCGATCGATCCAAGCCCTGATCCCGATCGGCGACGATCGATCTCGGACCGTTGCGATCGATCTTTTCGGCGACGATCCGACGGTTGCGATCGATCCAAGACGTGATCCCGATCGGCGACGATCAATCTCAGACCGTTGCTATCCATCCGATCGGTGACGATCTGACGGTTGCGATCGATCCAAGCCCTGATCGATCTCGGACCGTTGCGATCCATCTGATAGGCGATGATCTAACGGTTGCGATCGACCCAAGCCGTGATCCCAATCGGTGAGGATCAATCGCGGACCGTTGCGATCGATCCGATCGGTGACGATCAGACGATTACGATTTATTTATTTAATTTTCTGATTTATGCATCGCTAATGTGTCGCTATTTAACATAATTAATTTTTTTAAAAATATTGCAACGCATCGAAATCGTTGCAATATTTTATTTCATAATTATTTTTAATTTTTTTAAAAAATTTATTTTTTAAAAAATATTGCGATGCAATACTGGTATCGCTAAATAAAAAATATTTTTATAAATTTTCTATTTTATTGCGTCGCTATTGAGTCGCTATTTAATATAATTAATTTTTTAAAAAATATTGCGATGCACTGAATTGCATCGCAATATTTTTATTTCATAATTATATTTTATAAAAATTAATTTTATTTATAATAATTGCGACGCAATGCCTGCGTCGCTAAATTAAAAATTATTTTTTTAATTTTCTGGTTTATTGCGTCGCTATTTAACATAATTAATTTTTTTAAAACTTTGCGACGCACTGTGTTGCGTCGCAATATTTTTATTTATAATTTATATAAAATTAAATTTAAAAAATTACGATGCATTACTTGCATCGCTAAATTAAAATTTTAATTTTTATGAATATCTGGTTTATTGAGTCGCGAATGCATCGCTAACTGCATCGCAATTTTTTGTTATCGTGGCAGCGTTGCAATGTGGTCACAATTTAGCGACGCAATGATGCGTAGCTAATTTTGCATCGTTATTTCAAGATTTTCTTATAGTGACATTGGCCCCTTCGGCCTCATACATGCTCGACTTCTTCCCCTCGGCCCGAAGCCCCCTTTGGCCTCCAAGGCATCTTTAACGTCCCTTCGGCCTCGGACCTGTTCCCCTCGGCCTCCCGCAGCCACGACATATCTCTCGCACCAAAGCATTTATGGCCTCATAAAGGCCACGTGCATCTATTGCTCTAAGGCATTTATTATCTTATTCTCTCCCCTGTATAAAGGCATTTATAGTTACCATGTTGGCCTTATGAACAGCGCTCGGCCTCAACCGTGAACAGTGCCATGCAAGTGTTCACCCTCGGCCTTTTCTGAAGCGTCATGCAAGTGAATAGTGCCATGCAAGTGTTCACCCTCCCTGAAGGTCATCCAAGGGCATGAACAGTGCCACGCAAGCACTCTATAATCAATGCTCTACAAGGGACAGTTGGCTTCAACTCAACATCATCTTCCCCCCCCCAACCGCTGTACCTTGGGATCCACACGACTAATTTTATCATCTATCATTGTCTGCACAGGACAACCAAAAAGGTGACGTAGGGGACACGTCTGGCAATCGCCGTAGCGGTCGGCCATGCCCTGCAGTAGCTGTCCAAACTAAAATAGGGCCTGTCAACCAGCTGCAGCTACCAACTCTGACGGGACACGGCCTGCAGCTTGACACGTCATATAGAGGTAAGCTCCACTGTGCTCCATCAATTAATGCTCTGACAAGTGATCACGCCCACGGACTCCAGGCATTTATAAAAAGGGTAAGAGGGATCCCGACCAAGTAACTCCAAGAATTGGAGAACTCATTATGCTCATTCTTGCCCACAGAGAGCTCTTCTCTGATATCTCTCTCTTTCTCTTTCGAGCTTCCTCAAGCTTACGGTTGTGGCCCAGAGCGCTGACTTGAGCGTCGGAGGGTCCCCGTCGGAATCTTCGGCCTCCGGAACTTATTTGCAGGCCTGCAGGCGTAAGGAGCTCGTCGGAGGATTCCGAACTCGCTGGAGGAGGCGACCGGACGCTCACCGACATTCGAGGACGATGATTTGGCGTCAACAACTTCGATCCCAAAGAGAGAGCACATAAGCAATCCTTCTTCACCTGGTGGATTTTCAGCGTCTCCCTTGGGACCCTCTTCAGCAACTTCTTCCTCGTCTACATCGAGGACAACGTCGGTTGGCCTGTCGGCTATGGACTTTCAACGGCCAGTCTCGCCATCTCCATCTTGCTCTTCCTGGTTGGGACACCCTTCTACAGGCACAAAGTGCCACCAGGGAGTCCATTTACGAGGATCGGTAGGGTTATCGTGGCAGCCATTCGAAAATGGAATGTTTCCCTTCCTAGCAATCCGAACGAACTTCATGAGCTTGATTTAGAGGAGTATGCAAAGGCTGGAAGGTTTCGAATTGACCAAACCACTTTTCTAAGGTCTGCTACTCCCATTAAGCTAGCCATCTAAGTCTGCACGTAGCTTACAATATAATTGCTGGACAAGGTGGGGAGGGAGGTGATGATGGGGATTTGGTGGTTATTGTTACAATATTAGTAGCTGTTGTTGCTAGAAATATGGTAATACTTCGTAATATCTGTTCATCGTTGCTCATGGTTTCAGGTTCTTTGATAAGGCTGCAGTGAAGAGTGGTCCAAACTCCCCATGGAAGCTGTGCTCTGTGACCCAGGTCGAAGAAACCAAGCAAATGATCAAAATGCTACCAGTCCTGCTGGTGACCTTGATACCGAGCGTTATGGTGGCACAGGTCAACACCCTCTTCATCAAGCAAGGGACCACACTCGACCGCAGCATGGGACCTCGCTTTGCGATCCCTCCTGCATGCCTCACAGCGTTTGTGACGATCTTCATGCTGATAAGCCTCATGCTCTATGATCGACTCTTCGTTCCTGCCATAAAGAAGTACACCAAAAATCCAAGAGGCATCACACTACTGCAAAGATTGGGAATTGGCCTCGTCATGCATGGTGTTATTATGGTCATTGCATCCTTCACAGAAAGGTATAGACTAAAGGTGGCAAGAGACCATGGGATGGTGGAAAAGGAGGCAACAGTCCCTCTCTCTATCTTTGTGCTCTTGCCACAATTTGCCTTGATGGGAATCGCTGATACTTTCGTGGAGGTCGCTAAGTTTGAATTCTTCTACGACCAAGCGCCACAGGGAATGAAGAGCTTGGGGACTTCCTATTTTACTACCAGTTTGGGAATAGGAAATTTTCTAAGCAGCGTCCTTCTATCGATGGCATCTAAAATCACAAAGAAGAATGGACGTAAAGAGTGGATTCAAGACAACCTGAATACCTCTCATTTGGACTATTACTATGGATTCTTTGCCGTTCTCAGTGCCGTCAATTTCTTATTTTTCATGGTTGTTTCAAAGTTCTATTCCTACAACGCTGAAATCATGGAGCCAGAAACTGAGCCCAGAAAAGAAAGTGAAATATCACCAAATATGGCTATAAGTTAAGGGAATGATGTTGGATAATAAACTTGATTTCTATGATGATGTGATATCCAACTAGTATAAAGTCAAGCCAAGTTTAAGAAGGTAAAAGGCCAAGGGTCACAAGAGTCATCATAAGTTGTAAAAGAATAAGTGTCATAATTTATAGAATGTGAAGAGTCATAAGTTATTGAAAATTTAAGAGTCATGAGTCTGTTGGGCCTGGTGTGGTGCTATCAAGGCCCAGGTGGGCTAACTTGTATTGGGCTGGGTTTGAGTCCAAGGGTTGAGATTAAATCAAGTCACGGGTGTACACGGGCTTGGGGATTAGTTTAATCTCATTGGTTAGTCCATGGGAGTTTTTTGTTGAGTCTGGGCCTGGCCCACTTCGTGGATGTATTTAAACTCTAGTCTCTAGGGTTTGGATGGAATAGAGAACAGATTCTTTTCTCCCAAAAATTCCCTTCTCTCATCATAGGGCGGCAGCCCTTTCTTTCTCCTCCCCATCTTCCTCCTTTTCAAGAAGTAAACCTAACAGGATTAGAAATCCTTAGTTCTAGTTCTTGTTGAACGGGGAATTGGGGGAATCCTTAGTTCATTGTTCCCATATCAAGGTCTAAACCTAACAGGATTAGAAATCCTTAGTTCTAGTTCTTGTTGAACGGGGAATCCCATTGCTATTCATCAAGGTCTAAACCTAACAGGATTAGAATCCTTAGTTCTAGTTCTTGTTCAACGGGGAATCCCATTGCTATTCATCAAGGTCTAAACCCTAACAAGTGGTATCAGAGCCTGGTTCAAGGAGTAATCTGGAGGCCTTCAAGGAGTTGAAATAATTTCAACAGAATCTCGTCAAGGTACTTCTCTATTTTATAAAATTTATTTTTGTGCTATTTTTGAAATTGGCCATGGGGAGTAGCATAAAAATAGAGGTTGAGAAGTTTGATGGGAAGGGAAGTTTCTCCATGTGGAAAGTCCGGGTAGAGGACCTCCTTGTGCAGCAGGGTTTAGATTTGGCTTTGGAGGAAAGGCCAGATGGGATGACAGACAAGCAGTGGATTTCATTGGAGAAGAAGACATGTTCAATGATCAGGGGCTGTCTGGCGGATTCAGTCCTCTATTCAGTGCTGGAGGAGAAGACCCCGAAGGGACTCTGGACGAAGTTGCACACCCTCTATATGGGAAAGAATATGTGCAACAAGTTGATGTTGAAGAAGCGCCTCTACAGCCTTCGGATGTCAGAAGGTGGAGATGTGCTGGGTCACATCCAGATATTCGACCAGATGAGCAATGAACTTCTGAATGTCGGGGTCAAGATGGAGGAAGAAGATAAAGCACTTCTGCTTTTATGTTCAATGCCCACGTCTTATGACTCATTGGTCACAACACTGCTCTATGGGAAGGAGACATTAATTTATGAAGATATTGTCTCGGTGCTTCGGACGAATGAGCAGAGGGAGAAGATGACCAAGGAAGCTGTTCCCCAGGAGGGTCTATCAGTTGGGGAAAGGACAGGCAGAGGTAGGGGCAGGGACAGAAGTAAGTCTGGAGGACGATCAAAGTCCAGGAAAGGCAAGAGAGAGCTGAAGTGCTATAAGTGTGGAGAGGTAGGACATTTTAAGAAGAATTGTCCTAAGTGGAAAAATCAGAAGGGAGAAAAAGGAGGATCTGAGTCTGTGAGTACAGTTGCAGATCAGGAGGTGGAGGATGATCTCTTGGTTGTATCAGATGATCACAGGCACAGCACAGAGATGTGGACCTTGGATTCAGCCTGTTCTCATCATTACACTCCCAACCGGTCGTGGTTCAGTACTTACACAGAGGTTGAGGAGGGGAATGTGACTCTTGGAGATAATCACCCTTGCAAGGTGGCAGGTATTGGCACAGTGAGGGTGAGGATGTTTGATGGTATGGTGCGCACTCTTACCAGTGTGAAGCATGTTCCAGAACTCAAGAAGAATCTGGTATCACTGGGGTACTTGGAGCGGACTGGATACAGCTTCAGCAGTCGTGCCAGGAGTGGAGTTCTGAACATCTCCAATGGAGCCATGGTGGTGATGAGAGGGAGGAGGCTGGAAAATAATCTATACAAGATGGAGGGCTCTGTGATGACTGTGAAATCTGAGGTGGCAGCTGTGGAGCAAGATCCCCGGGATGTGTACAGGATGTGGCATTACCGCCTGGGCCACATGGGAGACAAGGGGATGAAAGAACTGAGCAAGAGAGGTCTGCTTCCAGACTTGAGTAGCGGAGATATGGAGATCTGTGAGCCTTGTCAGATGGGAAAGCAGAGGAGAGTACAGTTCTCAGTCAGCACAGCTAGGAGTGCTGAACCCCTGGAGTTAGTACACACAGATGTCTGGGGACCAGCCCCAGTTTCTGCAAGGAATGGGGCCAGATACTTTATGACCCTGATAGATGATTTCTCAAGGAAGCTGTGGATCTACTTTATGAAGGAGAAATCAGAGGTCTTCACCAAGTTCAAAATCTGGAAGGCTGAGGTGGAGAAGGAGCAGGGTAAAAGTGTGAAGTGTCTGAGGTCTGATAATGGCGGGGAATACACCAGCAGGGAGTTCCAGATTTTTTGTGAGGAGTGGGGCATCAGAAGGCACTTCTCGGTGATGGGAACTCCTCAACAGAATGGGGTGGCTGAGAGGATGAACAGAACACTATTGGAAAAGGCAAGATGCTTAAGGCTGCAGGCAGGGCTTCCAAAGATGTTCTGGGTTGACGCAGTAGATGCAGCTAGCTACTTGGTCAATCGGTCACCGCACACCAGGTTAGATGGAGACATTCCAGAGGAGATATGGTCTGGAAGGAAGACAAGCCTAAACCATCTAAGGGTGTTTGGATGCACAGCATATGTGCATGTTGGAGCTGGGGAGCGGAGTAAGTTGGATGCCAGGTCTAAGAAGATGGTGTTCCTAGGCTACCCGCGAGGAGTCAAGGGGTATCGGCTATGGGACCCCTTGGAGAAGAAGGTTGTCATCAGCAGAGATGTAACCTTTGATGAGAGCTCAATCCTCCAGAACAGAAGTGGCATGGATGCACAGCAGGGACTACAGGAGGTAGAACACGGTAACACTAGTCAGACAACCTCCTATACAGTTGTGCCATTTGCTAGTGGACCAGGAGGATTTGAGATTCAGGTGGAGAGGACTGACAGAGGGGGTAGAAGCCAGGGAGTTCAGCAGGATGCAGCTGGACAGGGGACTGATACTGGGATCGCACAGCAAAGGCCCAGGAGGAACGTGCGACCACCAGTTCGATACGGCTTTGAGGATTCGTTGTCATATGCCCTGGTGACAGCGAATGGAGACCCTTTCACCTATGAGGAGGCTATGGAAAGTCAGGATAGAGATAGGTGGATCCATGCTATGGCAGAGGAAATGCAGTCTCTTCACAGCAATAATACGTGGCAGGTGGTCCAGCTGCCACAAGGAAAGAAACCCATTGGTTGTAAATGGGTTTATCAGCGCAAGGAAGGAGCTTCAGAACAAGAGGGTATCAGGTATAAGGCAAGACTAGTGGCCAAAGGATACTCTCAGAAAGAAGGCATCGATTATGGTGAGATATTTTCTCCAGTTGTCAGGCACACTTCCATCAGACTATTATTGAGTATTGTAGCAGCTCAGGACTTGGAGCTGGAGCAGATGGATGTGAAGACAGCATTCCTCCATGGTCATTTGGAGGAGAGCATCTACATGGAGCAGCCACCAGGGTTTAGAGAACCAAGATCAGATGGGAAAGTCTGTTTGCTGAAGAAATCTCTGTATGGGCTGAAGCAGTCGCCGAGGCAGTGGTACAAGAGATTTGACACTTATGTTAGGAGCATTGGACTTTCCAGGTGTGAGTATGATTCTTGTGTGTATGTTAAATCTCTGGATGATGGGTCTAGGATGTACTTACTCTTGTATGTAGATGACATGCTGATAGCATGCAAGAGTGAGAAGGCTGTACAGGAACTGAAGATAGCTTTGTCTCGGGAGTTTGAGATGAAGGATCTGGGGCCAGCCAGGAAGATCCTAGGGATGGAAATCATCAGAGATAGATCCAAAGGTGTGCTGCATCTGAGTCAGGGTGGCTACATTAAAAAGATTCTGGAGCGATATGGGATGAAGGATGCCAAACCGACAGCACTACCTTTGGCAGCACATTTTTCCTTATCGAAGACCATGTCACCACAGACTGAGGTGGAGGCTCAGGAGATGGAGAAGGTACCATATGCTTCTGGTGTTGGGAGCCTTATGTATGCCATGGTATGTTGTAGGCCAGACATAGCCCATGCAGTGAGCCAGGTGAGCAGGTTCATGGCGCACCCTGGTAGGGAGCACTGGCGAGCACTGAAGGGAATCTTCAGGTACTTGGTAGGTACAGTTGGGGTTGGTATTTGCTATGGACAGCAAGAAGATGCTGAGAGATCCAACTTATCCAAGGAGGCTCGTGGGCAGTTATATGGGTATGTGGATGCAGACTTTGGTGGAGATGTGGACACTAGGAGATCCACAACAGGCTTTGTGTTCAGCCTGTTTGGTGGTCCAGTATCGTGGAGATCATGTCTGCAGCCCATCACAGCCTTATCTACCACGGAGGCAGAATACATAGGTATCACAGAGGCAGCAAAGGAAGCTCTTTGGCTGAAGGGCTTGATGCTGGAGATGGGACTTGATCAGAAGGTTGTCCAGGTGCATAGTGACAGCCAGAGTGCTCTGATGCTTGCGCAGAATGCAGTCTATCATGCCAGGACGAAGCACATTGACCTCAGATACCACAGGATCAGAGAGCTGGTGGAAGATGGTGAGGTGGAGCTGGTGAAGGTATACACCAAAGAAAATCCAGCAGATGCACTGACTAAGGTTCTTCCACGGGACAGTTTTCAAAAGTGTATTTCGTTGTTAAAGCTGATGGACACAGTGGACGTGCTGAGGCCTTGAAAGCACCAAGGTGGAGATTGTTGGGCCTGGTGTGGTGCTATCAAGGCCCAGGTGGGCTAACTTGTATTGGGCTGGGTTTGAGTCCAAGGGTTGAGATTAAATCAAGTCACGGGTGTACACGGGCTTGGGGATTAGTTTAATCTCATTGGTTTAGTCCATGGGAGTTTTTTGTTGAGTCTGGGCCTGGCCCACTTCGTGGATGTATTTAAACTCTAGTCTCTAGGGTTTGGATGGAATAGAGAACAGATTCTTTTCTCCCAAAAATTCCCTTCTCTCATCATAGGGCGGCAGCCCTTTCTTTCTCCTCCCCATCTTCCTCCTTTTCAAGAAGTAAACCTTAAGGTTAGGTCTAAATAACAGGATTAGAAATCCTTAGTTCTAGTTCTTGTTGAACGGGGAATCCCATTGCTATTCATCAAGGTCTAAACCTAACAGGATTAGAAATCCTTAGTTCTAGTTCTTGTTGAACGGGGAATCCCATTGCTATTCATCAAGGTCTAAACCTAACAGGATTAGAAATCCTTAGTTCTAGTTCTTGTTCAACGGGGAATCTCATTGCTATTCATCAAGGTCTAAACCCTAACAGAGTCATGGGTCATGAGTTAGCAATATTAAAGGTTCAGGGTTATAAGTTATATGAAGAAATTTCTAGAGTCACATTGAGTCTATATAAAGGGTTGTAAGCCTTCATTTGTAAGGTATAAGTTGAATGAAATTATTCTTCTTCTAAGAGTTTCTATCATCTTCTTCTTGAGTGTTCTTCCTTATCTTTTTCCTAACAAAGTGGTATCAGAGCTAAATTGATCTAATGGCCTATAATATGATAGCATTTTTGGTTCCTCAACTCACCAATGACACCTACAAAAATTGATGCATCGAAACGAAGGCACTTCTTGACTTGCAAGATGCATGGGAGATGATTGAAAAAGACTATGTAGAGCCTGAAAATAAGGCAACTTTGATGGAGAATCAAAGGCAATCACTAAGGGAGTCAAGGAAGAAGGATAAGAAGGCTCTTTTCTTGACTTATCAAGGATTAGATGAAGTCACCTTTGAGATTGTTGGAGCTGCTACAACATCAAGACAACTTGGGAATTTCTTCTAAAGGCATACAAGGGTATTGATAAGGTAAAGAAAATTTGTCTTCAAAGCCTTAGAAGTGATTTTGAGTCTTTGCATATGAAAGATTCAGAATCTATTGCTGATTATTTTACAAGAGTTATAGTGAATGTTAATCAATTAAGAAGAAATGGTGAAACTCTAATCAATGTTCGAGCGATGGAAAATGTATTGTGGTCTTTAGACCAAAAATTTGATTTTTTTTATTGCAACCATAGAAGAATTCAAAGATTTGAAGGAAGTGACAATTGAAGAGATTATAGGCTCTTTGCAAGTTCATGAGAAAAAACTTAACAAAAGAAAAGAAGAAAGATCATTGGAGAAAGTTCTACAAATGAAGCTTACTACAAAATAAGATTATAGGAGAATTCAAGAGAGAGCCTGAGGACGAGGTCTAGGCCGTGGCCAAGGACGAGGAAGAAAAAGAATAGATCATGGCTCAATAAGCTATAAAGAGAAAGAACAGGACTCAATTCCAATAAAAGGAAGAGGATGTGGTAGAGGAAGGTCATATGAAAGAAGGTGGTATGATAGATCTAATATTTAATGTTATAATTGCAAGTTTGGGCAATACTCTTCAAATTATTGAAATGCTATTAATCAAGTTGATGTGAAGGTTAATTATGGGGAAAAGAAAAATGAAAAAGAAGAGCCATTTCCATTATTAGCATATAAAAGAGAACAAAGAAACAAAGAGAAAATATGATATCTTGATACTAAAGCAAACAATCACTAGATGCCCCATAAAAGGCTTATGGAATATTACACCACAAGAAGTATGGTCCAGTAAAAAGCCTATTGTTTCTCATTTAAGAGTTTTTGTAAGTATTTCTTATACTCATTTACTTGAAGAAAAGAGAACTAAACTTAATGATAAAAGTACTAAATATATTTCATTGGTTATGATGCCCGCTCAAAGGGGTATAAATTATATAATCCATGTTATGGAAAAGTTATTGTTAGTAGAGATGTTAAATTTGATGAAGAAGACATATGGGATTGAAGTTTTCAAGAAGAGAAAAGGCAATCCAATATATTTATTGAAAAAGAAGAAGAGCAACCAAGTAATGAAGAGTTACAATCACATGTACCAACTTCATCCTCATCTTCATTCTCAGCAGAACCAAGTTCAAGGCCAACAAAAATGAGAAGACTAAGCAAAATATATGAAGTAACAGAGATTCAAAATAATCTAACTCTTGTTTGTCTTCTTGCCAATTGTGAACCTATAGATTTTGAAGAAGCCATTTAAAGATCATAAATGGAAGAAAGCCATGGACGAAGAAATGAAGACTATTGAGAAAAATGATACATGGAAGTTAGTTACTTTATTAGATGGGTAGAAGGCGATCGGAGTAAAATGAGTATATAAGATGAAGAAGAATGCATAAGGTGATATAGAGAAGTACAAAGCAATGTTTGTAGCTAAAGGATATAGTCAAAGTTTTGGTATTGATTATGAAGAAGTATTTGCTCTTGTTGCTCTAATGTAGCCATAAAAATTGCGAACTCTCATAATTTCCAATCACATTCCCACAGAATGTGACCATCAAATGTCCAAATGGATTCTTGAGAAGCAGTAAAGGAATCTCCAAGCAAACAATTTCCAGTGAACCATTAGGGATGCATGAGGTCATCTCTGGCCTGTGAAAGAAAGAGATAAAGGCCAAGTCCCTTTCAAGGGGGTCCGAGAAGCCATGGGTAGAACCAAAAAACCATTCTTGCCTGGTTGTCCTTTGGGGGGGACAATGGAATATATATTATTGGGGGCCTTGGAGGGAGAGTTTCAGTTCTAGCTGGAAGTCTTTCAATGGGGCTTTTATTGTACAGTTTGCCTTCCCAGTGGGGACAGGCATAGCCCATAGGTTAAGCGTTTTGAAGCGAGCCTCCAATCATTGCTGCTCCTCAAGTTGGCACTTGAGTGAGAGGGATTTGATTTTGATGTCTCAATGCCATCTTCTTCCCCAAGCTTTGGATTCTCCTGCATGGAAAGAATATTAGCCCATATCCACCCCTCCCCCCACCTTCTCTCTCTCTCTCCCTCTCTCCCCCTACCATTGCGATATTGACCATTATTGTGCCGTACGGCTTAACAGGTTATGCATTTTGAAGTTTGCACGACCCAATAGGAAGAGTTTGTCATGCTATTATGCATCTTTTAGCTTAATAAATGACAAAGTGGAGCGGCTTTTAGATAGTAAGCATATAATTTTGTGCTAAGTTTAAGGAAGAATGGGGGTTCATGGAGACATGAAGATGAAACAGTTGGCATTTGAGATTCATCCTAACAAATTTGATATAAAGGTTTAATCCACGTTTCACCTCTCCATTATTCTGGGAAAAAAAAAAAAAAGAACCTGAAAGTCTGCTTGCCCACACTCAATGATGTAAAGGCCGAGACCAGATCCTTTCCGCTTCAAAGTGGAGTTTTGTCGAGCATGTCAAAATGGGTAATTTTCTACCTAGTTCGACCAACCTGTCCAAACTTCCCTGAAGAAAAATGAATTGGATGAAGATTTTAGAGGCAGGTTTGGCTTACCCAAGACAATCTAATTATAAATAGTATTTGGTCTCCAAACTCTTTCACCATGGGTTGGAAGGACGGTAGAAACCTAGCTATTAGCTATTAAGGTAGTATTTGATACAAAAAAATGTGTACAAGATAGAGTTTATCCAGATGATATTTTTCTGACTATCTCATGGATCATATCAAATGCAAAAAAGTAAATTCCTGAATAACTTTTTCTTATCCCTTCCGATTGTATTTGATTGAAGGGATAGAAGAGGATATTTCTTAAAAAAATTGATTTAAACTCCAAACTATCCTTACAATTTCTAATACAACAATTGATTTGGACCATTTGATTTTAGATCAAATGGTCCAGATTAATCCGGATCGAACGGCCCAAACAACACGTATATTTATATTATTTTAATAGCATAAAATTATTATAAAAATTATTATATTTAATAATTAAACATAATAATTTAAACGATAATATAGAACTCATAATCTTTTGATAAAAAAAGAGAGAGAGTTCTTATTCTCTTTTTTTTCTCTTTTAAAAAAAGAGCTCTTCTTCCTTAAGCTGTCATGATATGCATTGCTATGAAGATGAGCATGAACCGATGCAAGAATGAAGGACACCATCCGAAGATATTGTCATCAATTTATAATTGATAGGCTCTTTGTTAAACAAGGCACTCGAAAAAAGAGAATAGCTTTTCGAGGCCAAGAACCCTCAAAATCAAAGGAAATCCAGGGTTCAGCGGTCAGATCTATAAGAGAAGAGGAGAAAGAGCAAAGCATACCTTGTCAAACGTTAATACCCCAACTAACGCGGGGATGAAGAGTCAGAAAAAAAGGTGATACGAAAGACCTGAAGCAGAAGATCGGGAGATGGAAGATCGAAAAGAGGGCCGCTTGGACGAAAGGAACAAGTAGAAAGGATATGACCTAGGACAAAATATTTTTTTTATTAACAAATATGCCCTTAAGGAATAGATGGAAGAATAATCAGCTATTCCTTTCGTTTCTAGGGAATAAGTTCAGGGGATAACTCATGGTTAAACATGGATTATTTCCTTTGGTTAACTTTATTCCGAAACTATCTTTCATAGTTATAGCTTTTGGGATATCCTTATTTTTATTTTAAATACAGCCTAAACGTCTAGTATTACCATAGGATCTGTAATCAAAGATATTATGTAATTAGTAGTTGCATGAAAAAAAAAAAGATAAAAGAAAAGAAAAGGAGGGGAAAAATAAACTAAGTGGCCGTGTGTGCACGCATGTGCGTGCGTGAGAGAGAGAGAGAGAGAGAGAGAGTATTTTAAGCCTAGATCCCCTCTGCTTGACCATATTTCGCTTTTACTCTTTGATGTGCATGACCGAAAAATCAAACCATAAATGGACGGGCAAATGGAGTACAGGTTCATGTAAGAAATATGACCTGGATTTAGATTTGTCATGGACTCAAATTTTTTCCAGGATGACCTAAATTTGACACAATGTAAATTCAAGCTGACCAACTCATTACCAACCCTAATTTTAATAAAATTTTGGTCTCGAATTGATATATTTTGTAGCTGCTCTGTTTCGCACCTCCTATGCTTGTGTGCATGGAGTGATGCATTTGAACTCAAGATTCAAGCTATCCATTTAGTGCTTAGCGACCGACAAGACTAAATCTTGTAATACATAAGGTAGTTGGAAGCTTTGGTGATGGGAATGGACGGCCCCGTCAACTAGGGGTACAACTCGAGCTCATAAAACTTGAATTTTTCTCAATCCTAACCCTAACCCTATTTATAAAATGTCAATCCTAACCCTATTTATAAAATGTCAACCATAACCCTAACTCTAACCCTATTTGTAAACATCAACCCTAACCCTATTTTTAAAAATCGGGTCCGAGTTTGAGTTTCGGATTAGAATTTGGGTTGATGAGAAAAAATAAAATAAAATACTTTTTTCAAAGTAAATAAATACCGAATTATGGATCCCAAAGATGGGAAAACAAATTAAATCTCGGGTTCGGATTGCGATAAACTCTTATCCTTTTTTCTTTTCATAGGAGTGCACCAACGGTGCTTGACTATCCGAATTATAACAAATCTCCTTTGTTAGCATATGAAAATTTAATTTGAATGTCAACAAAAATTTAACAAAATTTTTTGACCAATAAGGAATTTTATAAAATCTTTAAGAGTATCATGCTTCATGTCATCTTTTCAAGCTAGAGAGTGTGGCTTAGATCTCCTTGAAAAGGAATGATTCTTGTACCATATGCCATAGGCCTCACATGTTACGCATGAGTCATAAAATGTATTGTGACAATATTTAAATGTATGCCTATTTTGTGAATGAACCATCATGGTATTATGAATGATCGATAAGGAAATCCAGACCATACTCTTTCTTTTTTTATTATAAGGATTTGACCAATTACTTGCATCTAGAGAATTGATGATACAAACATGACAAGGTGCCTTCTCATGGAAGAAGTTGTGTTATGGAAGTATACTTTATATTTGAAATAAATAAGTAATTCAAACAATTAATGATACGCTCTTAAGTCCAAAAGATATATATAATCTTATTAAATAGAATCAAGTTAATGGTTTAAAACAAGAGCAGTATTTTTTTTTTTTTGAGCATGCACATGAGTAACATTGTCCAAAAAAGCATATCCTGCACGAGTTGAAGACTTGGATGGTTTGCAAAAATATTATGTGGTCTGCACAAAATTACATGTGGTTGGAAGTAGAAGCAAGCCAGAAAGCTTATGTATGGCCTATATTACTAGGAGAAAATTAACCCCTATTGCATCACTTTTGCTAGGCCATGAACAATAAAAATCAAATCAAATCAAATCAAAATTTACTACTCATTGTTAAAAATTATTATTTTCTTATGCCATAAACTTATAAAGTCACAAAAATAATAAATAGATGGATACATATCTAGGAATAAAGTATCGAAATCTTTTAGATTTTTATGTTTGATCTATAACAGCAAAGGTAAGTAATACAAAAGTGTCGGATTCATGTGATCATAAAAATTCGAGTGAAAATAGCAGGTATACTTAAGTTATAATTTTTAAATTTTTTAATCCAATATGAAACTATTCATACATGCATGAGCGATGAAACTACTTTTTCAATTAGATCAAAGCATGCAAACATTTCATTGTGATATAAAGGAATTACATGGGCAAGAGCACCAGAACAGCATCATTCCATGGGAAATGCATTGGTGACATGTTCTTACATGATCCATATCAAAGATGAATTAATATATCAAATCAAATTTTTTAAACACCTTTTAAATTCCATTTTATTTTTTTGAGAAATAGTTGAACACTTTTAACTTTGTGCCAGCATTAGGTGCAACATTAGGTATCTACTTTGTTAGGATGATTCCTATACTCTTTTCCCTTATTTAGCGAACTTTATTCTTGTACCCTGAGAAAAAGCAACGCAAAATCTAGCTTGATCGTTTTCTTGGCCCTACAACCTGAATCTCCAACCATACCTTCATGAGATTGTCTGTACCTTCTGCTAAAATATTGAAACCATTCTTCTGCCTCCTTATGAGATTGTAGGGCACAACATTTCTCGGAATTAGAGTGGGAATTAGAGCTACCATGGTGGTCGAAGGATGCTGCCCAAATGATGAGCTGCACTCTTTGCCTTTCTAAATAGCCTCCTGATCAAATGAAGCAAGAGAAGTAAACACCCTCCAAATGTCCATTAAAAGAGGGTGAGCTATGCATATGAAAGAGTTAATCAAATGCTGAGGTGCACTAAGCTATATATGCACTAGTAGTTAGGTCTAATTCTCGATTTAAGCCGATTTATTCTAATCATCGGCTTTTTTTTTTTGATTTTTTTTGTTGATTAAACTGACCAAATTTAAGCGAGCAAAACCTAAGTTCGTCCACCATCAAACTTGAATTTCCTTTTTTGCCCTCATGTAGACAAGCCCAAGAAAAAATTCCTAGGCATTAATGTATATAATTTCTCAAAGGAACTCCGATCCATTGCTAGGGTGGAAGACTTGATAAGCATCACATGAGAAGTCTTGACTGCATTTGCAAAGATCATGGCATTTGGAGACCTCCAAATATGAGCCAATGTAAAGCATCACAAATTCCCATATGCTAACTTTGATGGCCCCATCCTCCCTGGGCCGCCATTATTAAGGCACCCCAGAAACAGGTCCAAAAGACTGCACAGGGATGTTATTGATGCTGAATTGGAGATAAGCAAGCTTCCAAATCCGTTTATAGCTCGAAAACAACTAAGGAGGATAACTTGGCAAGTTGCCTCCCAAGTCCAAAAACCAATTGCCCATAAGCGATGCCTATGATGCATGAAGGCCCCTATGAATTGGAATCTCGATCGAGAGTCGAGACACCGATCTCTCGCTCTAACAGTCAAAGATGATAGGCCATCCCACCTCAATTTGTCAAGTGGGTGGGCTACGGATGGGAATTTTGCAAAGTGATGGCCAGCTTTGCCCCCGAATGCTTGGTGCGTACCAACTCAGCATTTCAAGACCTATAGGATCCAGTTAGTGATGGTAATTTCAACCTGCAAAGTAAGAACCTATTCTACCTCACTTTGATGGGGTTTGAGACAGTGACAGAATATTTTGTCTCTATTGATAGGAACGAAAAGAGAATAAGTATATGCTACGCTTGCTCATCAGCAATCTGCACCACATATTATTTGGTTCAAGGATCAGTCTCATGGCTTGCTTGGTCATCCATACCTCCTATCTCATCACCATCACCAAAGATGGCATGCCCAAGCCTCCATCCCAATAGCTCGACATTTTAGGTCCTAAGCCACTAGGTGCTGCCTCTTATTGTTATCATTGGAATCCCAAAGAAAATTTCTCATAATCTATTCTAATTTATGCATGATGGATCTCAAAATAATAGTTTTTGCAATAAAATGAATATGTTGAACACAAGGCATTGATCTGATGAGAACAAACCTACCCATCACTTTTAATAATATGAAATCTATAAGTAATACAATTATGAGTATAATCAAGAAACACTCAATCACAAGTTCTAGAATCAATTAATTTCATTTTAGCTCAAATATCATTACCTTTGCCAAACATTTCCATACTTTCAATTACTTTAAATTTGAAGGATAACTGTGCCAAAATTTAAAAGGAGTTTTACTTTTTTAATAAAAATTTTATTTTATATTTGATAAGCTAATAGAATAGCTCCTCCTAGCTCCTACATATTGAAAAATATTTTGAACTTACAAGCATCACGTTCATCATTTCTCTAAGAATATTATTTTTTTCTTTTAGCAACATCATTTAATTCTAATAGATAAGGTACAGTTATATCTCATGAATTACTTTATTTTGTTCACAAAATTTATTAGGAATATTTGATTCATATATACTCATCTTGTCTTTCGGTTTTTAGTCTTGTAATCTTCTTATTCAATTGATTTTCTACTTTTGCTTTATATTCAAGAAACATTTTTTATGTTTCTTCTTTAATTTCTACCGATATAATTTTGTATATCTACTTGAATAGTCATTAATAAAGATTATATATACAATCTACCTCTTGTTATTATTATTTTTTAAGTAACTCAAGTCACTATGAATTAGTGTAAGTAATTTAATTTCTCTTATGACAAGTTTGAAAAAAAAATATAGTAATTGTAGTTTTAGCACACGTTTCATATTTGTTAACTTCTCATCATTTGCACTTGGCATCAATCTAATTTGTTTCATTTTCTTTTTAAAAAACCATAATTTATATGTCCAAGTCCATCATGCTACATATCAAAAGATGCAACCAAGTAAATAGAAGTAGATGATGCATTATTATTAATCATATCTAATATATTTTGTACATAAAGGGGCTCATCTAGATAAAATCAAGGTACTCAAATCTCTATGGAGAAATAACCTCCAAGGCATGCATATTTTAAAATTTGATAACAATTATCAATGCGGAAGCTTAAAGATTAAATATTAATCTTTCTAACATGCATCAAGATCATATCTTTGCCTTATACTATAGGATCGTTTGATCTAAATTATGCATATAATAAAATCATCAAGATCATATCTTCATCTTCAAGATAAGAAGTACTTGTCTTGAAGCCTGCCTTAAGATCTAGGGATCATATCATTTACCTTAAGAATAATTGGTAAATCCTTTGTGCTCTGCAGTCGTTCAATCGTTTGGCCTCTAATATCGTCCATGCGAAGTCCCGAATGATCGGATTCCTGGGAGTGCTAGCTCGCAGAAAATAACTTTGCTGATCTTGAATCCTCCCACTTGAATCTTCCTTCAAGATCCACCAAACTTTTGCTAACATCAGAATCATACCAGAATTTTTGTTCTAACTTTTTAGAATTTCAATCCATAACATTTCGTGTGTTTTTTTAGTGAAGAATGTCCTATAAGCTCAATTCAGCCTTTAAACCATTGAATTCTAACACTTAGAATTCTGTCGTAAAAACCAAAGAGACATGAATTCTAACACTTAGAATGCCAATATTTTGTAAAACTTATGAATTCTAACACTTAGAATTCTAACGTTTTTGATTCCGACGTTTGGTGAAAACCAAAGAGATGTAAATTCTAACCCTTAGAATTTCATCATTTGGTTAATTTAAATAGGTACATTAATTCCACATGAATTCTAACACTTAGAATTTCAACGTTTAGAGAAGATTAAGGTTATGCATTAAATTCTGCATGAGAATTTAATCTCTCATGAGATTTTAGTTATCTCACCATGTGAGATCCTCATGCAAGAAAACTTTTTTCACATATGGTTTGGGTTTTGGTTTAAGCTGATTTGAATTTATTGGATTAAACCTACATAGATCATGGTCCTAGCCCAAATCAAATTTGGCTAGTCCTAAATCTATTTAAATCCAAATCATGTATAATTTCAAATCAATATTTGAAATTGATTAGTCCTTCTAATAGACTTAAACCTAATTGAATCTTATTCACTTGTACTTAATCCAATTGAGATAATTTAATTAATCAAATTAATTAATTAAATTATATACGATTCTAAATCATTGATTAGCAAATAGATCATCCTAGAAAACTTCAATGTGTGACTCTCTAGGTTCGAACCTAAGCTGTTAGCATAGAAACAACTTTCTATACTAATCGATGTGCCCATCTAGCAATGGAACCCGACGTCCAGATAGGTCGAAGAGTTGCCAAGCAAACTCCAAGAACCCTAAGAAATAGTTACCGTATAATTCATCCTTTTGACCACAAATGTTAAGGATGGCTTAAGAGCCTGTCAACTCTAAACAACAAATCCATAAAGTGATTTCAACTTTAGTGATCATGTGACCTTCAAATGAAGTGTCTTGGCCAAGGTCTTGCTAAATTGAAACACAAGCATTTCTCCTTTTAACAGGATAGGTCAAATTCCATCTTGATCCATAACTTACTATCATAAGTACTTGACTGCACGCTGGATTAAAAATTTAGGTGGTCTGGCACCTAAGTACAATGAGTTGCTTGCAAGTCACCGGTTGTGATCTTCAAGTCTTAAGGATACTTATACCCATATCTTCTCGGATTAACTCTTAACAGTAGAGTGTCCAGAAATGAGTCACGTTCGGTGAAATGTACTCCTACACTTTCACCTGTATGTCATACCAGTGTCTCTACACTCCTTGGTTAAGAGAAAAACCAACAAATATAATATACAATGTCCTATAATTGATAGTACTATGGCCCTGTCATAGTATATCATTTGGTTGCGAACTCTTTTGAGGACCTTTAAAGATAAATCCTTCTTTATTGTAAAAGAAAATCCTAAGGGCTTCATTACTATTAGGAGTTTAAGAAGATGTTCTTGTAATGAATAAACTAACAATAACTTTTATTAATATATCAATTTATATGCTATTTACATTAGTACAATCATCAAATGATTGGATTTAGGATATAATTTCCAACAAAATCACCATCTAACGTTATCTTGATTTTTTGCTTTTCCAAGAATTCATAGTGATGCTAGATTATGTATACAGTTACGCGCATCATTAACTAAAAGGATTTTATCCAATGTGAGCTTGAGCATAGCTTTTTTTATCAGCAATGTTTGCGACTATGAGTTTCCTACGTACATGTAGTTCTTAGTACCTTCATTAATTGAAATATAAGACGTAAATACATTCTTGTTCCTACAAGTATATCTTGCGTATCTTGAGTCCACCACCAAGGCTTTAGGTCTTGTCACCATGTTTGCTTTGTTCACAATCATGGAGAGGCAATGATCTCTTCCTCCGCTAATTCCCTTAAGTTGAACTTTAATTGTCTTTTTTTGTACTTTCTTAATATCTTTATAATATATGAATTTACCATAAAATGACCTTTTTTACCAGTAAAATAATTTTTTTTTTTTCCCTTTTGATGCTAGGATAGCATGGATCTTCTTTACACAATGAAATTTTTCATGAAAAAAGTTATTGTGCTTGTTATGAGTGTGTGAGGATTTAGAATTACTAATGTCTATCAAGTTGGTTTTGAAAATAACTTTCTTAACTTATAGAGATTGTTTTTATATATTATCTTTCTCCTCAACTCTAATATATACTATAATTTTCTATATGATCATTATTTCCTCTTATGCCTGATTTGAATTTTATAATCTTTCTAAGAATTGAGCAATTTGTCAATAAAGTAATCACTGACAAATCCATCAAAAAATATATTTCTTCACTGATCAAGTTACTAATTAGATTTTTGTTATTAAGGCACTTGACTATTGAAATCTTTCTCTTTTATCATTTTGTAATACAAGAATTTAATAAATAAAAATTCTTACCATCAACATGTTCAAAAATATATTTGGAATATAAATTTTCCTGAATACCTTTAACATGAGCATAATGATAATAAACATCCAATAATTCATTAGCTAAGCAATTTTATGTAGTGTTTTTAGCTAATTTGCTCATTACCTTCTATTTTTGTTTAGCCTTCACATAATTATTGCTTCCTTCTACAAGAATGGATTGGTTAAGATTAGGATGGCAACCAGGCAAATCAACCATAGGAGAAGGTACCTAGATGCCTATATCCATCTTGTACTTGCTATGGATATAAAATTTTGTGTCTACATACACTCACTCCCATAAAAATTATGTAATATCTATACCCACTCTATTATCCATACCTACTCCATACTTGTTTTGTACCTATCACCAAGTCTAATCATTTATTTTATTTTTATTTTTATTTTTTAAAAAAATTAATTTTAGGCTCATGCTTAAAATAATTGTGGGGTTGCTTTTTGTTCCCTGCAATTCTAGGTTGGCCAATTGGACCAGGCTTAAAAAAAATATGGTCTATGGCTATTTGTAAAGTTTTTTATTAAAGTTTAGAACTATATTAATAAATAAGGTAATTAATTAAATTTACTAATGAGTATAATAGAAGCAAAGCAAGATAAATATATCTTTACATCCATACCCTCCTCATACTTAGAATAGGTATTGCTATGTGTCCCCATACCTATATCCATATTTATTTTTTAACCTCCATGCCCACTCCAAATAAGCTATTAGACGGGTATCTATAATTTTAGAAATTAACATCCTTAATTAAGATACAAATAATTTTGTATAAATATAAAATAGAATAAACCTTTTACTTCTATCTCTTAAATATATTACAATTAAAATAATCGATTTCAGAAGCATCAAGCATTATTTAGGTTATAGCAGGAATTAAAGCATCCATTGGAAAAGTATCTATCTTTAAAAAGTTAAAAATTTAAATCAATGGATGCAAATTAAATTCTTACAATAAATACAAACAAATATAGTAAATACAAATAAATATAATAAATAATAAATAGAAATAAATTGATAGAAAAAACTTTGACATGGTGTAATGTGGATAACTTTGTTCTTAAAGATAAATTTAGTGTTCCTTGGAATCAATGACTTAACATAAGGGGTCTTAATATATCTACTCTTTAGGTTTAAGATTAGGCTATAATAATACCTGTGTAAGGTAAGGAAAAAGAAATTGAAAGTTATGTGACTCTGATGTGCAATGGATAAGATTAAGATCAAGATGATACATTTATAGCATGATTTGTAAACAACCATTTTGGCCTAATGATGTGCGATGGGGAAGAATAAGATCAAGATGATATAGCAGAATTTGTAAACAACCATTTTGGCCTAATGGTAGCTGTGATATGGTGTCATTTACAAACAACTGTTCTGTCCTAATGATAGTTGTGGTATGGTGTCATCCTCCTATTGGTTTGGTCAAATGTTATAAAATTTAGTTCTTTGGATGGGCTGAACTAAATGAGCTGAATCAAAACAAAGAGGCTAAAGTAAGGGATAGGTCCAATCTCCATGCATAAGCCTTTCTATGAAGAGATATCCAAACCAACAAAACTATCAAAAAAAGAGAATTAAGATTTTTTTATCATCCAATGTGGACTAAAATTAAGGAAGAGAAGTGTTTTGAAACACAAAATATATGTAGGAGTCATGATATTTAAAAGATTTTGGTAAAATGTTATAAACTTTTTGATTAAAATTGTTATTAGTTTAATCATAGTTGTACTATTTAATTAGCAACCATCCTCTCTACTAGCATAGCTCTGTCAAACTTTATTAAAACAATATTTTATATATTTAACCATAGCTTATCATTTTACAAAATATACCCATTATGTTATTTTACATTTTAATAATTATTTTTTAAAAAAATATTTTTTTTTTTTTTAGAAATAAAATAAATAACTTCATTTTTTTTTATAATATCTTCTAAAATATTTAATTTAAAATATTAACATAATAACTTTAATAGTAGTAAAACAGTAACGACGATGAAAAATCCTAATATCAAATTAGTTAGGATCGGCTGCATAAATTTTTTTATTCTATAACTTTAATATATTTCTACATTTATATAAAATTTTTCCATATTAATTTTTAAAATATAGATAGTAGTATTCATGCCATGATTAAAGAATGGCAATGATATTTATTAAATAATTTGTAATTGTATTATATTTGTCATATGCAATTGAGCAGCCTGATCAAATTGGTGAGAAAAACAAAGATGAGTTATAAGCTAAAAACTAATAATTTCATAACACCTTTTAATAGTTCAAAGTGTTGAAACCTAAATGTCATGAAAATAAAAAATATAGCACGAAATAGCAAATGCTACTAAATTTGAAAAACTGAAAACAATAAGTAAAAAAAAACTATAATAAGAGTAATAAAAAGTTGTCATTATTTTTAAATATAAATGAAATATATATATATATATATATATATATATATATATAGGTAGATTTGGTTACAAATGTAGTCAAGCCTATATTCGGTCGTCTCTTCCATTCTAATTAGATCCATATAGTTTATGAATCCTAAACATAAAAAAAAATCAAAAGGTGGAATAGTTTTGGGACTCGTGTGGATGTATGGATGGGTGGAAAAGATTATCAGATCCTAAACTTAATTATATTTGAATATAGCCAAATCTATCTTACACTACATACATACGCGTGCGTGCGCACACGCGCGCGCGCGCGCACACACACACATATATATATATATATATATATATATATATATATATATATATATATATATATATATATATTATATATATAATAAGTAAATTAAGAATTAGCCATCAATCAAACCTTCTTTTATACGCCAATGGTTACATGCCCATGCTTTGAGTTTATGAACGAACTATTATATAGCATGTAGTGTTTGAGAATATTATATTTAGAACATATAAGGAGCTACTATTAAATAATAAAAAAATAGAAAATAAAATCTTGCAACCAGATATTACCATACCTTCTCATCACAGAGGACCCTTTCAATGCTAAATGACCTTTTATTTTTATGAAAATTAAGTATATCTCATAATCTTGATACCTTTACCTTAATCTTTCGATCATCCTTATTAAGATCGATTCAAATTCTTTATAAAAGAATAATCTTCATCCTTTCTATTAATTGATGATATAACATGAGAATAAGCATAATTTTATTATCACTAACAATAAGATAATTTTCTTTGTTTCGTATGATAGAAAAAGTTTTAATCATGTAAATCTTGTCCTCTTTTAAAATACCTCTAAATCTAAAAGGTGAAGTTATTCTTAGCAACTGTATGAATATAATTAGCTTAAAAAATAAAAGAAATGGATAAGTTATACATGTATTAAGCAAAGAAATGCAACTCAATTCAACTCATCTTTAAGGGATCTTACGTTGGCTGTTAGTTATCTAACACAACCCTTCTTCTTTATCCGGTCTTGAGATCGGTCTTGATGGAGAAAACAAAGAAATGCAAGTACATTAAAAAAAACATTAATGAAGATGTGGAACACATAAGAAGTTATCATTACATAATTAAAAATAAAAAACAAAACCTTGCAACAAAGTGTCACCATACCTTCTCAACAAGGAGGACTATTTTAGTAATTAACAACAAAACTTTTACGAGGATGTTGAACATGTAAAGTGCCATTGGATAATAAAAAATGACAAGACAAAACCTTGCAACCAGTTGTCATCATTCCTTCTCATCAAGAAAGACTATTTCAATGCTAATTAACTCCTTATTTTTATATAAATTAAGCATGATCCATAATTATGAAACCCTTACTCTGATCTTTTAACATTCTTGTCAGAACTCAAATTCTCTATTAAGAACAGTCCTCACTTTTCATGGCTAATTGACAACTAAACATGTAAATATACTAATACTTTATACCTAGAGACACAAAGGAATTAATATGCAGAGACATCATAAGAAGTACCAAAGATCCATAATATATTTAGCATATAAATTATCTCATCATTGATCAATCACCAATAGCTCTTTTGAAGGAAATACTATCAATTTCTTGAGATATATTCCACGATAACTTTATGTGAAATGTATATGTATTGTTCACCCCCAATGCCCAATCGACTCATCTCTTCCTATTCTTTTTACGGGGTATTTAGTAGTAGATAATCTATCCAGATTTCTGATAATTTAAATGAGATCCATCAGATAACCATATTAGGTACATATTTTGAATGACAATATATCCTATAGTGGTAATATGGATTGCCACTTGAGTGGTAATCCAGATTACCTCAGAGGAAGATGGTTATCCACATTATCGGATATGTTGTAGGACTGAAAATGGGTTGGATAAACTCCGACCGTATCCATATCTATATTTGAATCTTATCAGATTCGGATATTCATTTTTCAGTTTAATCAGATTTGGATACGAATTCAGATATTTAATCTAAAAATTTATCGGATACGAATACAAAAATAAATTTACCTATTTTTTTAAATAGGGATACGGATATCCGTTTTGTATTCAATTCTTTAAATTTATATTATTAATTAATGGCTGCGGATGGGCAGAGGGCACGAACCGAAGAAGAAAGAAGAAATAGCGTGCTGCGTGGGATTGGGAAGAGGATGGAGACTCTTTCGCTTTGGCTATGCCCCTTCATTTTTTTTACTCGTACCGCATGGGATTGGGAAGAGGATGGAGACAGAGACCTTCCACTTCTGGCTTCTACACACGATGCCACCACGTGGGATTGGGAAGAGGACGGAGACGGAGACTCTTCCGCTCACATGATGTCTCTTCGTCTTTTTTTTTTTTACTCTAAAAGAAATGGCGTATCACGTGGGATTGGGAAGAGGGACCGAGACCGAGACTGTTCCGCTCTTGGCTTCACACGCAATGCCTCTTCATCTTTTTTATTTTACTCGATCATTGTGTTAGGTATTTGTGGGTTGTTTGGTGGGTTACATCTAATGATATTTAATTGGACAAATTTAAGTTCTGAGTTAAGTTTAGGATTTAATTTTTTTTTATCTATAAATTTTATAATATTTTTTTTCATTCTAATTATTATTATAAATTTATTATATGGGTTCTAATTTAAATTAATTCTTCATTTTTATCTTAACAATCAAGTCTTCTGTCATCTTTTTTCCTCTAATTATATCTTTTTTATTATTTATCCTGATTGATTCTTATTTATAATGTATTCAATTAAATTGGTAAATATTTTAAATATCATAATTATAAACTTAAGGATAACCATTTACTTGATAGAATTAAGAGTTTTTGAATAGAAACTTATATTTAAGTGATTTCATTTATTTATCAATTATTAGATTTTAATAATAAAATAATAATTAGACGCTTGACTTAAATGCAATATTTTATTTAAACTCGAATAGATCTAAATGATTTGTTGGCCTAAAATTTTTTCTATAAATCTGTTTGATCTAACAAACAAATAGATTGGATCCGAGTCTATAATTAAAACCAAAATATAAATAGGTCAGACTAAGATCAAGTATAATCCAACCCTTTCATCTATGATATGAATTGAATAGAAAAAATCACTTGAATGTCTTACTTGTGAATTGTGATGGTCTGCACAAACCCTAATGTAGCGTAAAGTTTAATAATGATAATTAGAATGGTCCTAAACTTGATGTATGTAAGCAAGGTATGAAAACATAGGTCCTAATGCAGCATAAAGTTTTATAAAGATAACTACAATAGTATCACAAATGATGCATTACATTAGCACCCGATTGTGATATAAAAGTAAGCAAGAATTTTTAAACTCTTATAAATAAATAAGAGTAAAAAAGTTAGTCCAAAAAATAAAAAAAAAATATTTAGTGACTTAAATATAAGTTTATTAATTAAAAATTAATAATATTAATAATTTGATGACTAGAAGAAAAATCAATATAGTTTGCCTATGAGAAATTAAGTAGGTAGAAAAAAGCAAAAGAGGTTGATAGTTATAAATTTTGGTATATAAGCAAAGATAAGAATAAAAATAAATTAGAAATTATTATATAAAGAGTTTAAAAGATGAAATTATAAATATTAAGAGAATAATAGAAAAAATAATTTTGCTTAAATTAGTGTTAGAAGAGGAGTATGAAATTATTAGTGCTTATACTCTTTATAAACATAATGTTAAAAAGCAAAGCTTTAATTTGAGAGGACATGAATGAAGTTATTTAAATAATTTTAGTGGAAAAAATATTTATAAAATAGATTTGAATAGACATATAAAAAATATAAGTTATTTAAATAATTTTTAGTGAAAAAATATTTAAAAAGAGAGTTGAATAGACATATAAAAAATATAACTTAGATTTTGAAAGAGTATATAATAGAGTTATTTAAATTATAGTTAGTAAGAAAAATATTTATTAAAAAAAATTGAATGAATACATGTGAAAATATAATATAAATTTGAAAGAGCATATAAATGTTATATTTTCAAACATAGAAATGAAGAAATAGAAGATAATTTAGAATTTAAAATAACATATAATTAGTATAGCATTTTTGTATCAAACACTATCTTAATATTCAATTCGTATCCATATCCATATATATAACAAATATGGATATGCTTGATATCCGATTCATATCCGTATCCGTATATAACAAATATGGATATGCTTGATATCCGATTCGTATCAATATCCGTATATAACAAATATGGATATGCTTGAATCCGATTCGTATCCGTATCTGTTTAGAATAAATATGGATATAAATTTTAATATCTGTTTAGTATTCGTATCCATATTGTATCCATTAAAAATATGGATACAAATATGGATATAGTATTATCCGATCCATATTCGATCTATTTTCAGCCCTAATATGTTGTAATCTAAAAAATTTTCTTTTGATAAAATTGCCCTATCTTTTTGTAAAAATAAAATTATCCCTTTCTTCAAACAAAATTATTTCCTTCTTTTTCTCTCTTTCTCCTGTCGCCGCCATTATCTTATTTTTCATATCTCCAAACAAAAATAAATCGTGGTATTATTCGACCATAGAAAAGTAAAATATGGAATAGGAAAAAAATTAAAACAAAAACAAAAACAAAAAAATATAGTTATAAGAAAACTCTAATTGAAAAAATAAAAAATAAAAAATTTTAATTATTTTTTTTTAATAAAAAATAAATTAAAATTAATTAAAATTAAAAAATAATAAAAAAATTAAAAATTGATTTAATTAAAAAATTTAATTTAATTAAAAATTAATTTAATTAAAAAAATTTAATTAATTAAAATTAATTTTTAATTTTATTTTTTTAAATATTAATTTTTTTATTTATTAAATTAATTAAAATTTTAATTTTAAAAATATTTTTTTATTTTTTAAATTAATTTTTTTAAAATTAGTTTTTAATTTTATTTTTTAAATATTAAATTAAATTGATTAAAAAATTAATTGATTTTTTATTTTTTTGAATTAATTTAATTTTTTTAAAATTAATTTTTTAATCAATTTAATATTTAAAAAATAATATATCAATTATTCTATTAATCTTAATTAATTTTATATAATAAATATTAAAAAAATTTTTAAAATATAATAAATAAATTATGAAATTAAAAGTTTAAGAATTAAAAATTTTGAATAAATATTTAAATCTTAAAATATATTTTAATCTTAAAATAAATTTAGTATCTTCTACTTATATATAAATACTTTGATTTAGGGGTATTTTGGAGTATTTTAAAATTTTTTAATAGATTTAATTTAGTAATGAATTTGACTTAGGGGTATTTTAGGAATTTAATTTTATATGACTGGTAACTGTTTTCAAACACATTAATCAACATTATTGTAAACCTTAAGGCTTTCAAGATAGTTGGAGATGATAAATGGCATTCGTATCTTATTTACAATGAAAGACAATGAAAAGGCAATTAAAGAAGATGTTCCGCAATTAATGCCATTCAGAAATTAACATCATATCCAAGAGATTGAGAAGGCATAACATCATACCAAAAGAGAAGGCAATTAATGAAAAAAGAGTGAAGGAAAAGGATGCACAAGCCTGAACCAGCAATGAATTAATGGCTTTCAGCTATTAACGCCAAATTAACATAATATCCCAAGAGATTGAGAAGGCATAACATCGTACCGAAAGAGAAGGCTATTAATGAAAAAATAGTGAAGGAAAAGGATGCACAAGACTGAACCAGCAATGAATTAATGGCTTTCAGCTATTAACGCCAAATTAACATCATATCCCAAGAGATTGAGAAGGCATAACATCATATCGAAAGAGAAGGCTATTAATGAAAAAAGAGTGAAGGAAAGGATGCACAAGACTGAACCAGCAATGAATTAATGGCTTTCAGCTATTAACGCCAAATAACATCATATCCCAATAGATTGAGAAGGCATAACATCATACCGAAAGAGAAGGCTATTAATGAAAAAAGAGTGAAGGAAAAGGATGCATAAGACTGAACCAGCAATGAATTAATGGCTTTCAGCTATTAACGCCATACCCAACTTTACATAGATATACTATAGATGTGTACAACTATATTAAATAATCTTTAACGTACTAAAGAGGTCTCTTGTATGTTGCGTGGTTTCTTTTTCATCTCTCTACCATGCAAATGACTTCACCCAAAGGTGAAGGAGTTCATCGAAGAGAAGTCCAATCATGGATAACTAACAGATGCTGAAGGAATTCATTGAAGAGGAGGGTGGAGAATGAATTAACCCAATCATCATTCTTTCTTGGTGCTACAATCATTTATTAATTTTGTATCAAAAACTAACAACCCCCACCCCAATCTTAAAATTGTGATCCGCGGCCACAATATTGCCAATCAAAATAGTCCTCGGGGCCATATGGATTGTTAGCAGATCTATCATCCAAAATTCATTAATGGGATAATAATAGTTAGGAATGAAAGTAGGCTCTAATTAATTTTCCCAGTTCCATCGGCCGGCAAAGTCAAATTTAAAGATTTAAGCTTAAAATTAGAGTCAAAATTCATTAATGGAACTCGAGCCATTACTTTATCCGGCTCAAACCTGACTAAAAGTCTGAGTTTCAAAAAGATCTGAAGCATTTGCCCTAATCAGACTTGAATATATATATTCTAAATGCAATCCTAAAACCTTAATGTGTGATTAGTTTATATCTAATTTTTTATCAATTGTGTAAGAATAACTTTCCATATTATAATAAATTTTTCAAAATGATTAGATGCAATTATTTTAAATATTACTTATTTTTATGCAAGCATTTAAAAATTAAAAAATTAGTTCTATCAACTCAACTTTTTTTTTTCTCAAATTGATTATTGCAGGTTGACCCAATTAGGTTTCGAGTACACTTGGGCCTAATTTCTGAAAAAAAAAAAAATATTGGAGCCTACCTAAAGCCTGAAATATTTAAATAGTGGTATGAATTATTTACCTTTCTTGCCGAATGTTTGATTGAATGCCTTCGCAGGACGTTGTATCTTAAAACAAGGCGGTTGCTAGTTAATTTGTTGAATCGGGGATTCATGGTAGAGGCGCCGTAGTTGTTTGATGAAATGCTTGACGAGAAGAATGTGTTGGAGATGCACATCTTCATCCAACCCTGTGTTAGTTTTTAACTTTTTGTATAAGAATAAAATATTTCCGGCTTTGCAGCGCAGCAACAATTTAAATCGATATATCGTATTACCATGGCAAGAAGTTGTCTTGAAAGATATAAGGAAAACATCATTAAATTTTTTTCATTAAAGAAAAAAATTTATACAATTTGGTTTCATTCACAAAAGGATAAGTTCTCTTGAACAAAAAAACAATACAATAGCCAAAGAGACCAGCTTGAATTTCCTCTCATAATCACTTTCAGCGTACGTAGCTCTCTTCCCATGAGATGTCTTTGTGATAAACTCTCATTTTTAAATAAAGAACATATCTGTTCTTTTGTATATATGAGATAAACGGCCGGGTGGACCATAACACGAAGGAAATTAATGAGACCAAAATCGATGATGTGGTACCATGAAGCAATCTATGAAAGCCCAATATCAACAAGCACTTTTTTTTTTTTTTAAAGCACAAAGGGAGATATGATCTCTCTCCAGAAACAAAGAGCAGCAATACGTACTGTTTCACACGTAACACACAGAACAAACAAGAATACAAAGAGATTCGCCCATTGCTTACTACAATCACTATCTCCTCCTTGAGTGAGCAAAGGTAAGCATGCAGGCACATTTAACTACAGGCATAATAAGGCCATGGATCCCATGCACAGTTCAACTCCTCCATAGCATATGTACTGATAATTATATTTCCAAGAAATTAATTAGCTGATCTGAAAGAAAAACGTGACATTTATTTGACATGCAACTTAAATATATTTTTATTACACACCAACTGTTGGGCAGACGTAGCCAGTTAATATGATGTTGATTGTTAAGTCCAGCACCGATCGAGTAGCTTTCCATGCACCCCGTGGCCCAAACCATTTGCCGATTTTAAGTAGGAAATATCATCAAAGCCTCATTACTTGATATTGATTGCAAGAGACCGGCCGGATCACCAAAATATTCAACGATGGCAACCCATACTATACTTCTTTATCATAAATGCGAAGTCCCAGAAAACTGCGACACCGGTGATCGAACACGGCGGACCGAGCAAAGTTGGTGGCATGTTTAATGGTTTTGGAACCATCCGCAGAATTAAGCTCCGGTACGTCCGTAACTCTGGAATTAAAATCAATAAAAAAGTCACTCAAGGGACTTAATTACACCCAACAGTTTGCTTCATATGAGCCGAAAGAATTGCTTGGTAATAGAAACAGTGGATTATTAGCAAGTTGAAGAGATATAGAGAGAGATTAAAGGGTGTCAGTAAACTATAGACTGCAAGGTGGATAGAAGCCGGAAAATTATATATATCATGCACCAAAACATCATCATAAAGCATTTATTTGCTCGTGAGCAAGTGCTAATTAAGAGAGCTAAAAGAGTCAACGACAACGTAGCTATTTAACTTTCAGAGAACAGAAATGAAGATGGCCATGCAACTCAAGCAGCGCCCACTTTAATGTTCCCCTCCAATCCCCCGCCAAGCCAATCACCACCTCCGCCTCCAAACACTCCGCCGCCTCCACCGCCTCCTCCGAGTCCTCCGCCGATCCCTCCTCCCTTGCCAAAGCCGATACCAATCCCACCACCCTTGCCAAAGCCGAAGCCGACCCCGCCGCCACTGCCAAAGCCTCCACCACCGCCACCTCCTCCTCCTCCGGCTATTCCCCCACTTTTACCGAATCCTCCGCCGGCGCCACCTCCCGCACCACCTCCAAGTCCACCACCTTCTCCTCCTCCAAGTCCGCCTCCTGCACCACCACCAGCACCACCACCCAGTCCGCCTCCTGCGCCACCACCGGCACCACCACCTAGTCCGCCGCCCTTGCCAATTCCGCCACCAAGTCCACCGCCAGCACCTTCACCGGCACCACCACCAGCACCTCCACCGGCACCACCGCCCAGTCCGCCACCTTTGCCAATACCGCCACCTAGCCCACCACCCTTGCCAAATCCACCGCCAGCACCTCCACCGGCACCACCGCCCAGTCCGCCACCTTTGCCAATACCGCCACCTAGCCCGCCACCCTTGCCAAATCCACCGCCAGCACCTCCACCGGCACCACCGCCAAGTCCGCCACCTTTGCCAATACCGCCACCTAACCCACCACCCTTGCCAAATCCACCGCCAGCACCTCCACCGGCACCACCGCCAAGTCCGCCACCTTTGCCAATACCGCCACCTAGCCCACCACCCTTGCCAAATCCACCACCAGCACCTCCACCGGCACCGCCACCAATACCGCCACCTTTGCCAATACCGCCACCTAGCCCACCACCCTTGCCAAATCCACCGCCAGCACCTCCACCGGCACCACCGCCAAGTCCGCCACCCTTTCCGATCCCACCACCCAAGCCGCCACCTTTTCCAAAACCACCACCAGCACCTCCACCTGCCCCACCTCCAAGCCCGCCACCCTTTCCAATCCCACCACCAAGTCCACCACCTTTCCAAATCCACCTCCAGCACCACCTCCAAGTCCGCCACCCTTTCCAATCCCACCACCACCTGCACCACCGCCGCCGCCAAGCCCACCACCACCGCCTTCACCTCCTCCACCACCACCGCCTGCACCTCCTCCACCACCAAGCCCACCTTCACCGCCTTCACCTCCTCCACCACCAAACCCACCGCCACCACCAACTCCACCGCCAA
Source organism: Calamus simplicifolius (assembly GCA_900491605.1). Lineage (NCBI taxonomy): Eukaryota > Viridiplantae > Streptophyta > Magnoliopsida > Arecales > Arecaceae > Calamus > Calamus simplicifolius. Next base: position 393,907 of record UESW01004042.1, read on the forward strand.
GACCTCCACCTTTACCAAAGCCGCCACCGATCCCACCACCCTTACCGAATCCGCCACCAAAACCATGGCCGCCACCGAAGCCATGGCCGCCAAAACCACCACCCTTACCGAATCCGCCACCAAAGCCATGGCCGCCAAAGCCACCACCCTTGCCGAACCCAAGACCACCACCTAGCCCATGGCTGAACCTCTTACCCTTCCAAAGAAACTTCCCCTCCCCATCACCGCTGGCCAATTGCCTCCCCACTGCACTCACCGCAAGGCCACTCAAACACAGAAGCAGCACCGAGAACGCTACCCACCCACTCCCCCTACCCATGCTGCCACGGTCTTATTTTTTGCCGTGCCAACCGGCTGCTTTTGGCCGGGGCCCGGAGGGTTCGGTCGCTCTTATAGCCGGGCGCGAGCCCGGGCTCAATAAATGAACCGGCCAACTGTGCGTGGCTCCCCACCTGAAGCAGATCAAGAGCATTAAAACTCACTCGCTTTGCCAGTTGGCCGGAAGTTTTTAGGTGAGAGGTATACTGGTTTAACACTTTAACTTAATTGGAAGCAGGGGGAGGAGACGGGATTAATTCGGAGCATATTTTAGAGTTGTGTGGAGGTTGTCAATTAACTCGCATCCGAGCCCACTCACATGCTCCCCACATGGCTCATAAATCCGTCGACTCTTTGTTTAGGTCTTTTTCTTCATTGGGATGGCGAGGTCCTCGGGGTAAAGTGAGTGACCTCTCGGCTCGACACAGAAATTAAAGAGAGGGTAGGTGGCTTTAAATGCACGCATGCACTCCAATGTAGTAGTCGACGATAGTAAGTAGAGGTAGGTCTTATCTCATATAATTAAGCTTTGAATACCCAAGTCGTTTAGCTAAAACTCATCACATGAAATAATCATAAAGATACGTCCTTACAAATGAATTAATGACCTGTTTTCTTTGTCACTTTCGTTGATTCATTCTTTGATCCGTACACATACGTATTTATTCATTCATTCACCGATAAAGTTTCATTACAAACAGATGCATGACCTTAAACTATAGGTGAATTACCATAGATTTTATAGCAAATGGTTCGTTGTTCATGTTAAAGAATTTCATTTACTATAACCATACAATTACTTTGATACTTAGCCTCCAATGAATCATGACCATCAAATCACGTTCCTCGAATATTGGGTAACGGAGAGAATTCAAAGGATGATGAACAGGAGTTCAGGAATCTCCTGGTGTCCCTTTCTCGAATGAAAATCCTGCAAAAAAGTCTCCAGGGACGGATCATTCGTTAGGGACCCTCTGACGCTCAAGTGAGTGACTTGAAAAACAGTAGTGAAATAAATACTAAAAGACTTAATTGAATTGCTTGGAGTTCAGATCTCTTCTCTCGTTATGAGCAAAGGTTCTTATACCTGTCCGGAAGTCCTTTTATCCGCTTTTGAGAGGTTATTGTATATGAGACGTTATTGTCTGGCAGAATACAGGCGGCAAGGCTGATAAGGACAGGTCACAACCATCCCTTAGTTTGTCAGGGGTGGTCCTGTCTGCCAGTCCCCTGTCAGGTGTGGCGCCACAAGTAGTAGATGGGCATAGTCACATCAGGCATGCACCATAACTAGCAGTGGCCATGCGCGATCATAGATAGTTGGTGAGCCATGTGCTATGACAGGTGGTTGGTGGGCCACTCGGCAGTTGCAGGTGGTTGGTGGGCTACGTGGCAGTTATCGAGGGGGACGCTGGAGTCCGAGGCCGAGAGGGAAGCTGGAGTCCGCCAGCGTCCGAGGCCGAGGGGGACGCTGGAGTCCAAGGCCAAGGGGGACGCTGGAGTCTAAGGCTGAGGGAAACCTTGGAGTCCGAGGCCGAGGGAAACACTGGAGTTTGAGGGTGAGGGGGACCTTGGAGGTTGTCTAATCCGTTAGCTCTAACATGGCTTGATCAACCACATCCGATCATAATCATCCAAGGCTTTCTATATTTTTTTGCTACATCAAACAATCTAATTACATTATGATAGACTAAATACATCAACCTACGCTAATGCAATGATAGAGTGGATTGGCACGGAATAGTTGGTATAGTGATGATAATAATAATTTTTTATAATGATCAAATTAATGATCTTTTGAAAAAACAAACAATCCCAAAAAGAAAGGCTTGATGTTCTACGTACATTCAAAGTTTTTCACTCAGGCTGACCACCTTTCTTATATGGGAGTCCCTATTACGGGAAGGCGGCCACACTGCTCAGATTTCAGCAATTTGGAGCGCCGTGTTTATGATCGACTGGATGACTGGCAAGTATCAGGGTTATCTATGATGGCCAGGCTTACCCTCATCCCATCTGTGCTCACTGTCCTTCCTCTCTATATCCTTTCTAATGTTGCCATACCAGTATCCTGTTTAAGAAGGATGGAGAGATGGTTCAGAGATTTTCTCTGAGGATTTTGCAGGATGGCTATGGGATCCACCTGCGTGCTTGGGACTCTGTGTGCATGCCCATTTCGAAAGGAGGGCTTGGGATTCATTCCCTCATTACGAGAAGAGAGGCGCTGATTGCTAGGTATGCATCGAGATTCTTGTTGGATCCTGGATGTCTGTGGAGCTTGTTCATGCGTGCCAAATATGGTGATTGGTCATCCCAGAGTCATCCCCAGTCTATTCGTAGCTACTCTTTCTTCTGGAAAGAGGTTTGTCGTCATGCTCCGGCTGTTCTTAGTCACACGTCGTGGATGATTGGAGATGGCACCTCTGTCGATACCCTCAGCGACATATGGTTGGCTGACCTCCCTTTGATTCGATGGCCCACTTTTGTTAGTTCTGACATCGCTACTGGTATGAGAGTCTCTGGCCTAATTATTCAGGATCTCAATGCCTGGAACGGTCCCTTTGTAGCCTCTTTATTTGGTGCGGAGCTGTTTCAGCGCATTATATCTATCCCTTTCCTCTCTGATCACTCTGCGGACATTAGATTATGGAGGAGGTCTTGCTTGACCCTTGCGTCGATCAGGGACATCATGCAGGATTACAGATCTCAATCGGGGCATACGATGGATGGGTCTTGGATTTGGAGGCTCCCCATCCACCCTAGAGTCTGCCTATTCATATGAAAGATGGCGTGATTGTCTTCCTACGTGCTCCCTGCTATCTGGGAGGGGCATGGCGATCTCTCCTACTTGCCCGTTATGCGGTATCAAGGTCGAGATGTCTAACCATGCTATATTCTCCTGTGGCAGAGCGAGATCGGTATGGCAGATTGCGGGCTATCGACTGTGGGGCGTGAGTAGTACTCAGAGCTGCACCTCCTTCCTTACGATGATTCGTTGGGATATGAGAAGGGACTTCGGTCGTCCCAGCTCCTTGGCTGCCTATATTGCTTACCAGCTCTGGTTATCCCGGAATCGTCATATTTTCTCCAATGCTTCTGATCCTCCTCACAGGATAGTCAGGACTGCTCAGTTCCTCTCAGATGAGTACACTCTCCACCAATCTACCCTCGACTCTGATAGCCCTAGCATCTGGGATTCCTCTGCTGCCCCGGCAGTGCACTAGCATACGGTCATTATTTCTTGGGAACCCCCTCCACTAGGGCTTGTCAAAGTCAATTTTAAAGGCAGTGTTCGTGGACGTCTGGCGGGTTCGGCTTTTCTGATCCGTGGGTCTGATGGTGCTTTGGTGGCAGCTGACGGTTTTGGACTCTTGGACCTCTCTGTGTCGGCTGCTGAACTGTATGCTGCTTGGGCTAGCATCTCCTATGCCATACGCAGTTTAGGTATTCGCAGGCTTATTATTGAGGTGATTCTTACTGTGGTGCGCTGCTCCGCCAGGATCTGGGCGACCCTATTTCGACCAATCCTATGATATGCGACATTCGGTCTATGCTTCATCAGCTGATACTGTCCATATTTGGCACATTTATTGGGAAGCTAATTCAGCGACTGACTGGATTGCTGCCTGGATTGCCCATCATTCAGGGCCATGGTACTGGTTACCGGTGATCCGTGCCTGCCTATGCTTTCTTAAATTTGTATTCTGATAAAGTGGGCTTGACTTAACCACAAATTGTATGATCGCCAGTTTGTAACAAAAAAAAAATCACTAGGATAGCATAATATAAATATATAGCTCATGACAATTAAGTAGGTAGAGGTCATCATCTACATTATAAATTGTTTCTTCATGCATTTACTCATTGCTTTTGTTCCATATATATGAACAGCTAACAGATGAGCCTGGAGAAATAAGGTAATGGTTGGGCTATAATGGGTGATGGCCCTGTGCATAGGTAGAAGGTTAACCCTGCCTAAAGTAATTAATAAACAGACTAACAGGATGGTTGTAGCGGCGATGGCATGAGCAGTACTACAGACAAGCACATTAAAGGCGATTGGTGATAGGTACCAGGGCAGGTGCATGTCTGATTGGCTCGTCGAAACACCAGAATGATTTCAACGATGCGAAAATATGGATTCATTACGGTTTAAAACCGAAAGATATATAAGGGAAAAAAATATAATCCTCGCAGTTAGATTTAGATTTAACAAGGATGGGAGAGGCCAGTTATTCCACCAATCTCCTAAGGTACTGTTTGGTTCCTAAAAATTGTTTCTAAATAAATATATAGAATAACATTTATTCAAAAAATAACTAAGAAAATAATTATTTTTTTTAAATAACAACTTTGTTTAAAATAGTTCTAGTTGTTTCTGAATTCTCTTAAAAATAAATTTAAAAGATAACTCATAGTTAAATATATATTATTTCCTTTGGTTAATATTTTTCAAAGTCATTCATGTAGTTATAGTTTTTGAAAATAAAAAAAAAATATCTGGGTTATCCCTTAAATTTATTTTCTAGAAACTTCAAAAATAACTAGCGCTATCTTTTGATGATAAAATTATTATTTAAAAAATATGACTATTTTTTTGGTTATTTTTTGAATAAATACTATTCGGTATACTTATCTGAAATAACTTTTTAAAAAACAAAAACTATATATCTAAAGGTAAGAAGGTGAACTAAATTTGATGAAGAAAATTAACAAAAAGAAAGGTTCTCTAGTCTTAGAAGAAAGAACCGCCAACAATTAAACAAAAGCCTGGTGAGACCGGAAGAGGGTTGCGCGGAGGACATGGCGAAGGACTGGGTGGCCAGCAGCATCTATACGTCGTCTCAGGCTGAGGAGTGACCACCAACAGTAAAGTAGGGGCCCTTGCAGGCCGGGCATGGTAGCATTTCGTGATGATTGTAACTTTATCAATCTACTTTCATGCACCGACAATAAGCAGCATCTTTCATTGCTTTTAGTCATAATATTTTAAAATTTCGAATTAAATATAACTATAATTATTTAGAAATATTTAAATATATATTTATATATAGTGATCTTTAATTAATTTAAAATTAAAGCTTTCTTAATAATTATTATAAAATAAATTAAATATTGTTAATTAAATATGTTTCTAGAAGAGATCGATCAAATAGATTTTAAATAAGTTGAATCATGATTCAATCTACCGGCCTATTAAATATATTAAAATAAATCAAACATGTTAAGAGGCTAAATTAACTTGAATCCGTGCTATTTGACAAATAAGTAATATTTTTATGGAGCTGCCAATAATCTAGACTTATTAATATCAAATAAGAATTCGTACTTAAACTGTAACGATAATCCGTACGTAGGCGAATTAAAATCTGGTCAAAAACTGACATCCTTTGTCCTTACCTGAGGCTCGATGAAGAAAGGACACCTAGCTACAAGGTATCGTATACTTGAGTACGTAATTTATTCTGTGGTCCGAGAACGATACGATCGAGCTCATGCATGATATATTAATCCTCCATCTTTTAACAGCGTGGAGTTATGCAGCAAGCTGATGGCTCGTCTGTACCATTACGTGCCGTCTCAACCCTTAGGCAGTGGTTAGTAGAAAAAACTCTATCTTTTAGGTAACGTTTGAAATAAGAAATGGGAGAAAATATTTCTTGAATATCTTTTTTTTTATTAGAAATTATAAGGATAGCTAGGAATAAAGTTAACCAAAGGAATAATTTATGGTTAACCATGGAATATCCCTCAATTTATTCCCTAGAAAATGCAAAAATAGCTGATGATCCCTCCAAATAAAAGTAAAAAAAAGTTATCCTATGAATTTACCTTTTTGCATTTGATATGATCATGGGATAGCCAAGAGATATTTCTAGGGATAGCCAAAGGACAAACTCTCTCACGTACACTTATCCATGGATAATATTTTTTCAACCAAACACTACCTTAATAAATGTACAGGATAGGAATATTCCCTGACTATTTCTTTGAACATACTAAATGCAAAAATCTGAATTCAAAAGATAACTTTTTTTTATCTCCACTGATTATATTTGATTGGAGGGTGTTGACCCAATTATTGATTTTGATGATTAATAAAAGACATGAGTATATTCATTTTGTTTCTAATAGATTTAACAAGTGTTTCAGGGATTAAAAATGTTTGATCAATCAAAAAGAATAAAGAAACATTTTTTGAATCAATGTTTTAAAAGAAATTTTTAAAGTTCAAAGCCTGAAATCGACACCCAAATAGTCAGGAGCCGACCTCAAGGCGTATCATAAGGTTTCTAGGATTTTGGCGCGGTCTGGAGTCAACACCCAAGGTTTCGGAGCCGACTCCAACCTGAGATACAAAGAAGTGCATTTTGTTTCAGTTTCTAAAGCCGACACCTAGAATTCGGGAGCCAACACCTGAGATTTTGGGAGCCGACACCTGAGTTTCTGGAGCCGACTCTAACCTGAGAACAGAGACCGTATTTTATGGACTTTCCTGGAGCCGATACTTACAGTTTCCGGAGCCGACTCCCGAAAGCGATGAGTCGACACTTTCCTTTCTTGGAGCCGACTCCCCAACAACTTTTTCTTTACTATTTTTGAACACCCGACTTGGAGCCGACACCTGAAAAGTTGGAGCCGACTCCAACCTATCAGGAACGGATTTTTTATCTGTCAGAATGTACTTCAACGATAAGATTTCTTTTCACCTAACCTCTAACGGCTATTTTCTTTATGTGTAGAAGAATCCAAACATCTCCAACGGCTATATTTCCCACCTAAAACTTGGATTAAGGAGATCTTTAAAAAGGGGGAAAAATCATCCGTTTAAAAAGAGAAGGAATAGAGAGGAAAAATAGAAAAAGGAAAGGAAATATTTTGTGAAAAATTTAAAAATCTTGAGAGAGAAATCAAAAGGAAAGACTCAGAGCTTACATCAACCAATCCAAGAGAGTTCAAAGAGAAATCCAAGGCATTCAAGTTCAAAATTGGAGGATTTTTCAAGTGAAGAAAAAGAAAGCAAAAGCCCTGATTTTTCAACTTCTCAACTGCAATCTTTGTGAAGAATCTGAGCTGAGGCCTGATTTAACATTTCAAAGAAGAAGAGGAAAAGAAGAAAAGCTCAAATCAAATTCGCTTCAAACAGGCTTTTCTTACCCTTGTTTATTTAATTGCATATTTGCTCACTTAAGGAGCTGTCTTATATTGTAAACTCTATTTTTCATAGTTGTTGGCTAGTTCAATCAAGGGATTGAATTAGTGGAGGTGGTATTTCTCGGTACAAGCTAAGGATAGCTTGTGGTTGGGTTTTGTGCTGGTGAGCCCGGAAAACCAGCTGGGTTCATTGTAGTCCCGAGGGAAACAACAAGTTTTGAGTTGTGAGCTTGTAAAACAACTCGGCTGTAATCAAATAGATTATAGTGTGGACCCAAGTGATACTTGGGAGTGGATGTAGGTGTTGGATACACCGAACCACTATAAAATCCTTGTGTTTGCCCTGTTTTGACTCTCTCACTCTATCTCTTTATTTGTGCTTAATATTTATCCTGCACTTAATCTCATTTATTCCAAAGCACATAGTTTTTAAAAAATTAAATTTTTAAGAATCCAATTCACCCCTCTCTTGGGTTGCCATCTGGGCCAACAATTGGTATCAGAGCAAGTGCTTATTTTTTTTTGATCACACGATCAAGAGCTAAAGATCTAAATGGCAGCTCAAACTGGATCTTCATTTGCTGAAGGTCATTCTACTAATAGACCTCCTTTGTTTAATGGTTTGAATTATTCTTATTGGAAAGCTCAAATGAAAATTTTTATTCAAGCTTTAGATTATGAACTTTGGAGTGTAATCACTAATGGACCAAGCGCACCCACATACTTGGTAGATGGTTCAATAGTTCCTAAACCCAAAAGGGATTGGAATAAGAACGATAAGAAAATGGCTCAGCTTAATGCAAAAGCCATGAATGTTTTATATTGTGCTTTAGATGCTAATGAGTTCAATAGAATTTCTACATGTATTTTTACAAAATAAATTTGGGATAGATTAGAAGTTACCCATGAGGGTACTAATCAAGTTAAAGAAACTAAAATCAATATTCAAGTGCACAAGTATGAATTGTCTAGAATGGAACAAAATGAAACCATTACATGCATGTACACTAGATTTACTGATATTGTAAATGGTCTAAAAAGTCTTGGCAAGGCCTACACTAACTCTGAATTGGTTCGTAAAATTCTTAGGTTTCTTCCAAGGACATGGGAAGCAAAGGTAACTGCTATCCAAGAAGCCAAGGACCTCAACACCTTACCTTTGAAAGAGCTACTTGGATCATTGATGACCCATGAACTGACCATGAAGCAACATCAAGAGGAGGAAGTCAAAAAGAAGAAACAATTACCCTTAAAGCTGCAGAAAAGGAGATAAGCAGTAGTGAGGAAGATGAGGAAAATGATGAGATAGCTCTCCTTACTAGGAAATTTAAGAAATTTATGCAAAGAAGGAGACCATTCCATAAGAAAAGATATGGAACAAAAATGGAAGAAGAAAGAGAAAAAGAGAAGGACAAGGACAAAGAAAAAGAGAAAGACCCCCTCATATGTTATGAATGTAAGAAACCGGGGCACTTTAGATATGATTGTCCTCAACTAAAAAAGGGGCACAAGAAGAAGAAAAAGGCATATGTTGCAACATGGAGTGAAAGTGATGAATCCTCATCCGAGGAGGAACAAAAGGAAGTTGCAAACATTTGCTTTATGGCAAATGACGATAATGAGGTAAGTTCTGAAACACCTTGTGATGATTTTACTTTTAAAGAATTATATAATGCATTTAATGAATTAGTTAGTGATTTTAAAGCTTTGAAAAAGAAGAACAAATATTTAAAAATTATAATTTAAATCTTGCCAAAGAGAAGGATAAACTAACTCATGAAGTTGAAAAACTAAAATCTGAAAATGAAAATTTGCTAAAAAATAAAGAGTTAATTTCTAATGAAAATGTTAATTTAAAGAGAGAAGTTGATAAATATAGAAATATAGTTGATAAATTTACATATAGCTCTGAAAAACTTAATTTGCTATTGAGTAATCAAAGAGCTGTATTTGATAAGGCTGGATTAGGGTATAGACCTAATAAGAAACAAAAGTATGTTAAAAACTTCTTTAGAAAAGAACAGGATAAGAATGATTTTTCATGTTATTGCTGTAACAAGAAAGGACATAAAGCCTATGAATGCAATCTTAGAAAACTTAATAAGAATTTAAGTATTAAAGGAAAAAAATATGGGTTCCGAAAGGAACAATCTTTGTTGCTACTAACCATGAAGGATCCAAGAAAGCTTGGGTACCTAAACAGAAAGTTTGATTACCTTGCAGGAGTGTCTTGCGGCCAAAAGATCAAAACGAAAGTGGTATCTTGATAACGGCTGCTCAAGGCACATGACGGGTGACAAGGAGCAATTCATCACCCTTGAAGATAAAAGAGGAGGAGTTGTCACATTTGGAGACAATGGTAAAGGCCAAATTATGGGATTTGGTAAAATTCAGATAACTCCCTTTACTTTTATAGAAAATGTCTTATATGTAGATGGCTTAAAGCATAATTTAATTAGTATTAGCCAATTGTGTGATAAAGGTTTCAAAGTTTCATTTGAAGCTTCTATCTGCACTATTTCTAATCCCATTGACAATAGCATTGTATTTATTGGTAATAGAAATGGCAATGTATACTTAATTGACTTTAGACAATTTGTCTACTAATAATCATTGCTTAGTAGCTAATATGCTAATGCTAATGAGATTGGATGGTTATGGCATCGTAGATTAGGTCATGCAAGCACACACCTAATTTTAAAATTAATTAAAATGGATTTAGTTAAAGATCTTCCAAAGCTAGATTTTGAAAATAACAGAATTTGTGATGCATGTCAATTAGGCAAACAAACTAGAAACTTTTTCAAAT